>JAHQIW010005235.1:0-14023 GCA_019055375.1 Parelaphostrongylus tenuis | reverse complement strand
GTGAGAACATTGAAATGAAACAGCTTCATATTTATTTTAATAAACTCTATGACGTACCAGTAGTGCATCATTCAACATGAATCGCATCTTGGCTGAAACGTGTAAAAGCGCACAGAGAATTCATGTTGAATGATACACTATGGTACGCTTTATCATAGTATAGCACCACTTTTTACGTCATTACTCAGTCTGTTTCTATCGGATCCGGAATCCAATAGTACCATCTGATTGCTGGCATCGAGATCTATCTAAAAATACTCGCATCTTGGCTGAAACGTGTAAAAGCGCACAGAGAATTCATGTTGAATGATACACTAATGGTACGCTTTATCATAGTATAGCACCACTTTTTACGTCATTACTCAGTCTGTTTCTATCGGATCCGGAATCCAATGTACCATCTGATTGCTGGCATCGAGATCTATCTAAAAATACTCGCATCTTGGCTGAAACGTGTAAAAGCGCACAGAGAATTCATGTTGAATGATACACTAATGGTACGCTTTATCATAGTATAGCACCACTTTTTACGTCATTACTCAGTCTGTTTCTATCGGATCCGGAATCCAATAGTACCATCTGATTGCTGGCATCGAGATCTATCTAAAAATACTCGCATCTTGGCTGAAACGTGTAAAAGCGCACAGAGAATTCATGTTGAATGATACACTATGGTACGCTTTATCATAGTATAGCACCACTTTTTACGTCATTACTCAGTCTGTTTCTATCGGATCCGGAATCCAATAGTACCATCTGATTGCTGGCATCGAGATCTATCTAAAAATACTCGCATCTTGGCTGAAACGTGTAAAAGCGCACAGAGAATTCATGTTGAACAATATCACTGATGGTACGCTTTATCACAGTATAGCACCACTTTTTACGTCATTACTCAGTCTGTTTCTATCGGATCCGGAATCCAATAGTACCATCTGATTGCTGGCATCGAGATCTATCTAAAAATACTCGCATCTTGGCTGAAACGTGTAAAAGCGCACAGAGAATTCATGTTGAATGATACACTAATGGTACGCTTTATCATAGTATAGCACCACTTTTTACGTCATTACTCAGTCTGTTTCTATCGGATCCGGAATCCAATAGTACCATCTGATTGCTGGCATCGAGATCTATCTAAAAATACTCGCATCTTGGCTGAAACGTGTAAAAGCGCACAGAGAATTCATGTTGAATGATACACTAATGGTACGCTTTATCATAGTATAGCACCACTTTTTGCGTCATTACTCAGTCTGTTTCTATCGGATCCGGAATCCAATAGTACCATCTGATTGCTGGCATCGAGATCTATCTAAAAATACTCGCATCTTGGCTGAAACGTGTAAAAGCGCACAGAGAATTCATGTTGAATGATACACTAATGGTACGCTTTATCATAGTATAGCACCACTTTTTGCGTCATTACTCAGTCTGTTTCTATCGGATCCGGAATCCAATAGTACCATCTGATTGCTGGCATCGAGATCTATCTAAAAATACTCGCATCTTGGCTGAAACGTGTAAAAGCGCACAGAGAATTCATGTTGAATGATACACTAATGGTACGCTTTATCATAGTATAGCACCACTTTTTGCGTCATTACTCAGTCTGTTTCTAATCGGATCCGGAATCCAATAGTACCATCTGATTGCTGGCATCGAGATCTATCTAAAAATACTCGCATCTTGGCTGAAACGTGTAAAAGCGCACAGAGAATTCATGTTGAATGATACACTATGGTACGCTTTATCATAGTATAGCACCACTTTTTACGTCATTACTCAGTCTGTTTCTATCGGATCCGGAATCCAATAGTACCATCTGATTGCTGGCATCGAGATCTATCTAAAAATACTCGCATCTTGGCTGAAACGTGTAAAAGCGCACAGAGAATTCATGTTGAATGATACACTGATGGTACGCTTTATCATAGTATAGCACCACTTTTTACGTCATTACTCAGTCTGTTTCTATCGGATCCGGAATCCAATAGTACCATCTGATTGCTGGCATCGAGATCTATCTAAAAATACTCGCATCTTGGCTGAAACGTGTAAAAGCGCACAGAGAATTCATGTTGAATGATACACTGATGGTACGCTTTATCATAGTATAGCACCACTTTTTACGTCATTACTCAGTCTGTTTCTATCGGATCCGGAATCCAATTGTACCATCTGATTGCTGGCATCGAGATCTATCTAAAAATACTCGCATCTTGGCTGAAACGTGTAAAAGCGCACAGAGAATTCATGTTGAATGATACACTGATGGTACGCTTTATCATAGTATAGCACCACTTTTTACGTCATTACTCAGTCTGTTTCTATCGGATCCGGAATCCAATTGTACCATCTGATTGCTGGCATCGAGATCTATCTAAAAATAATCGCATCTTGGCTGAAACGTGTAAAAGCGCACAGAGAATTCATGTTGAACAATAATCACTGATGATACGCTTTATTACAGTATAGCACCACTTTTTACGTCATTACTCAGTCTGTTTCTATCGGATCCGGAATCCAATAGTACCATCTGATTGCTGGCATCGAGATCTATCTAAAAATACTCGCATCTTGGCTGAAACGTGTAAAAGCGCACAGAGAATTCATGTTGAACAATACACTGATGGTACGCTTTATTACAGTATAGCACCACTTTTTACGTCATTACTCAGTCTGTTTCTATCGGATCCGGAATCCAATAGTACCATCTGATTGCTGGCATCGAGATCTATCTAAAAATACTCGCATCTTGGCTGAAACGTGTAAAAGCGCACAGAGAATTCATGTTGAATGATACACTATGGTACGCTTTATCATAGTATAGCACCACTTTTTACGTCATTACTCAGTCTGTTTCTATCGGATCCGGAATCCAATAGTACCATCTGATTGCTGGCATCGAGATCTATCTAAAAATACTCGCATCTTGGCTGAAACGTGTAAAAGCGCACAGAGAATTCATGTTGAACAATAATCACTGATGATACGCTTTATTACAGTATAGCACCACTTTTTACGTCATTACTCAGTCTGTTTCTATCGGATCCGGAATCCAATAGTACCATCTGATTGCTGGCATCGAGATCTATCTAAAAATACTCGCATCTTGGCTGAAACGTGTAAAAGCGCACAGAGAATTCATGTTGAATGATACACTAATGGTACGCTTTATCATAGTATAGCACCACTTTTTACGTCATTACTCAGTCTGTTTCTATCGGATCCGGAATCCAATAGTACCATCTGATTGCTGGCATCGAGATCTATCTAAAAATACTCGCATCTTGGCTGAAACGTGTAAAAGCGCACAGAGAATTCATGTTGAATGATACACTAATGGTACGCTTTATCATAGTATAGCACCACTTTTTACGTCATTACTCAGTCTGTTTCTATCGGATCCGGAATCCAATTGTACCATCTGATTGCTGGCATCGAGATCTATCTAAAAATACTCGCATCTTGGCTGAAACGTGTAAAAGCGCACAGAGAATTCATGTTGAACGATACACTGATGGTACGCTTTATCATAGTATAGCACCACTTTTTACGTCATTACTCAGTCTGTTTCTATCGGATCCGGAATCCAATAGTACCATCTGATTGCTGGCATCGAGATCTATCTAAAAATACTCGCATCTTGGCTGAAACGTGTAAAAGCGCACAGAGAATTCATGTTGAATGATACACTATGGTACGCTTTATCATAGTATAGCACCACTTTTTACGTCATTACTCAGTCTGTTTCTATCGGATCCGGAATCCAATAGTACCATCTGATTGCTGGCATCGAGATCTATCTAAAAATACTCGCATCTTGGCTGAAACGTGTAAAAGCGCACAGAGAATTCATGTTGAACAATAATCACTGATGGTACGCTTTATCATAGTATAGCACCACTTTTTACGTCATTACTCAGTCTGTTTCTATCGGATCCGGAATCCAATGTACCATCTGATTGCTGGCATCGAGATCTATCTAAAAATAATCGCATCTTGGCTGAAACGTGTAAAAGCGCACAGAGAATTCATGTTGAATGATACACTGATGGTACGCTTTATCATAGTATAGCACCACTTTTTACGTCATTACTCAGTCTGTTTCTATCGGATCCGGAATCCAATAGTACCATCTGATTGCTGGCATCGAGATCTATCTAAAAATACTCGCATCTTGGCTGAAACGTGTAAAAGCGCACAGAGAATTCATGTTGAATGATACACTAATGGTACGCTTTATCATAGTATAGCACCACTTTTTACGTCATTACTCAGTCTGTTTCTATCGGATCCGGAATCCAATAGTACCATCTGATTGCTGGCATCGAGATCTATCTAAAAATAATCGCATCTTGGCTGAAACGTGTAAAAGCGCACAGAGAATTCATGTTGAATGATACACTGATGGTACGCTTTATCACAGTATAGCACCACTTTTTACGTCATTACTCAGTCTGTTTCTATCGGATCCGGAATCCAATAGTACCATCTGATTGCTGGCATCGAGATCTATCTAAAAATACTCGCATCTTGGCTGAAACGTGTAAAAGCGCACAGAGAATTCATGTTGAACAATAATCACTGATGATACGCTTTATTACAGTATAGCACCACTTTTTACGTCATTACTCAGTCTGTTTCTATCGGATCCGGAATCCAATAGTACCATCTGATTGCTGGCATCGAGATCTATCTAAAAATAATCGCATCTTGGCTGAAACGTGTAAAAGCGCACAGAGAATTCATGTTGAATGATACACTGATGGTACGCTTTATCATAGTATAGCACCACTTTTTACGTCATTACTCAGTCTGTTTCTATCGGATCCGGAATCCAATAGTACCATCTGATTGCTGGCATCGAGATCTATCTAAAAATACTCGCATCTTGGCTGAAACGTGTAAAAGCGCACAGAGAATTCATGTTGAATGATACACTGATGGTACGCTTTATCATAGTATAGCACCACTTTTTACGTCATTACTCAGTCTGTTTCTATCGGATCCGGAATCCAATAGTACCATCTGATTGCTGGCATCGAGATCTATCTAAAAATACTCGCATCTTGGCTGAAACGTGTAAAAGCGCACAGAGAATTCATGTTGAATGATACACTGATGGTACGCTTTATCATAGTATAGCACCACTTTTTACGTCATTACTCAGTCTGTTTCTATCGGATCCGGAATCCAATAGTACCATCTGATTGCTGGCATCGAGATCTATCTAAAAATACTCGCATCTTGGCTGAAACGTGTAAAAGCGCACAGAGAATTCATGTTGAATGATACACTAATGGTACGCTTTATCATAGTATAGCACCACTTTTTACGTCATTACTCAGTCTGTTTCTATCGGATCCGGAATCCAATAGTACCATCTGATTGCTGGCATCGAGATCTATCTAAAAATACTCGCATCTTGGCTGAAACGTGTAAAAGCGCACAGAGAATTCATGTTGAATGATACACTGATGGTACGCTTTATCATAGTATAGCACCACTTTTTACGTCATTACTCAGTCTGTTTCTATCGGATCCGGAATCCAATAGTACCATCTGATTGCTGGCATCGAGATCTATCTAAAAATAATCGCATCTTGGCTGAAACGTGTAAAAGCGCACAGAGAATTCATGTTGAATGATACACTAATGGTACGCTTTATCACAGTATAGCACCACTTTTTACGTCATTACTCAGTCTGTTTCTATCGGATCCGGAATCCAATAGTACCATCTGATTGCTGGCATCGAGATCTATCTAAAAATAATCGCATCTTGGCTGAAACGTGTAAAAGCGCACAGAGAATTCATGTTGAATGATACACTGATGGTACGCTTTATCATAGTATAGCACCACTTTTTACGTCATTACTCAGTCTGTTTCTATCGGATCCGGAATCCAATAGTACCATCTGATTGCTGGCATCGAGATCTATCTAAAAATAATCGCATCTTGGCTGAAACGTGTAAAAGCGCACAGAGAATTCATGTTGAATGATACACTGATGGTACGCTTTATCATAGTATAGCACCACTTTTTACGTCATTACTCAGTCTGTTTCTATCGGATCCGGAATCCAATAGTACCATCTGATTGCTGGCATCGAGATCTATCTAAAAATAATCGCATCTTGGCTGAAACGTGTAAAAGCGCACAGAGAATTCATGTTGAACAATAATCACTGATGATACGCTTTATTACAGTATAGCACCACTTTTTACGTCATTACTCAGTCTGTTTCTATCGGATCCGGAATCCAATAGTACCATCTGATTGCTGGCATCGAGATCTATCTAAAAATAATCGCATCTTGGCTGAAACGTGTAAAAGCGCACAGAGAATTCATGTTGAACAATATCACTGATGGTACGCTTTATTACAGTATAGCACCACTTTTTACGTCATTACTCAGTCTGTTTCTATCGGATCCGGAATCCAATAGTACCATCTGATTGCTGGCATCGAGATCTATCTAAAAATACTCGCATCTTGGCTGAAACGTGTAAAAGCGCACAGAGAATTCATGTTGAATGATACACTGATGGTACGCTTTATCATAGTATAGCACCACTTTTTACGTCATTACTCAGTCTGTTTCTATCGGATCCGGAATCCAATAGTACCATCTGATTGCTGGCATCGAGATCTATCTAAAAATACTCGCATCTTGGCTGAAACGTGTAAAAGCGCACAGAGAATTCATGTTGAATGATACACTGATGGTACGCTTTATCACAGTATAGCACCACTTTTTACGTCATTACTCAGTCTGTTTCTATCGGATCCGGAATCCAATAGTACCATCTGATTGCTGGCATCGAGATCTATCTAAAAATAATCGCATCTTGGCTGAAACGTGTAAAAGCGCACAGAGAATTCATGTTGAATGATACACTAATGGTACGCTTTATCATAGTATAGCACCACTTTTTACGTCATTACTCAGTCTGTTTCTATCGGATCCGGAATCCAATAGTACCATCTGATTGCTGGCATCGAGATCTATCTAAAAATAATCGCATCTTGGCTGAAACGTGTAAAAGCGCACAGAGAATTCATGTTGAACAATAATCACTGATGATACGCTTTATCATAGTATAGCACCACTTTTTACGTCATTACTCAGTCTGTTTCTATCGGATCCGGAATCCAATAGTACCATCTGATTGCTGGCATCGAGATCTATCTAAAAATAATCGCATCTTGGCTGAAACGTGTAAAAGCGCACAGAGAATTCATGTTGAACGATAACACTGATGGTACGCTTTATCATAGTATAGCACCACTTTTTACGTCATTACTCAGTCTGTTTCTATCGGATCCGGAATCCAATAGTACCATCTGATTGCTGGCATCGAGATCTATCTAAAAATAATCGCATCTTGGCTGAAACGTGTAAAAGCGCACAGAGAATTCATGTTGAACGATATCACTGATGATACGCTTTATCATAGTATAGCACCACTTTTTACGTCATTACTCAGTCTGTTTCTATCGGATCCGGAATCCAATAGTACCATCTGATTGCTGGCATCGAGATCTATCTAAAAATAATCGCATCTTGGCTGAAACGTGTAAAAGCGCACAGAGAATTCATGTTGAACGATAACACTGATGATACGCTTTATCATAGTATAGCACCACTTTTTACGTCATTACTCAGTCTGTTTCTATCGGATCCGGAATCCAATAGTACCATCTGATTGCTGGCATCGAGATCTATCTAAAAATAATCGCATCTTGGCTGAAACGTGTAAAAGCGCACAGAGAATTCATGTTGAACAATAATCACTGATGATACGCTTTATTACAGTATAGCACCACTTTTTACGTCATTACTCAGTCTGTTTCTATCGGATCCGGAATCCAATAGTACCATCTGATTGCTGGCATCGAGATCTATCTAAAAATAATCGCATCTTGGCTGAAACGTGTAAAAGCGCACAGAGAATTCATGTTGAATGATACACTAATGGTACGCTTTATCATAGTATAGCACCACTTTTTACGTCATTACTCAGTCTGTTTCTATCGGATCCGGAATCCAATAGTACCATCTGATTGCTGGCATCGAGATCTATCTAAAAATAATCGCATCTTGGCTGAAACGTGTAAAAGCGCACAGAGAATTCATGTTGAATGATACACTGATGGTACGCTTTATCATAGTATAGCACCACTTTTTACGTCATTACTCAGTCTGTTTCTATCGGATCCGGAATCCAATAGTACCATCTGATTGCTGGCATCGAGATCTATCTAAAAATACTCGCATCTTGGCTGAAACGTGTAAAAGCGCACAGAGAATTCATGTTGAACAATATCACTGATGATACGCTTTATTACAGTATAGCACCACTTTTTACGTCATTACTCAGTCTGTTTCTATCGGATCCGGAATCCAATAGTACCATCTGATTGCTGGCATCGAGATCTATCTAAAAATACTCGCATCTTGGCTGAAACGTGTAAAAGCGCACAGAGAATTCATGTTGAATGATACACTAATGGTACGCTTTATCATAGTATAGCACCACTTTTTACGTCATTACTCAGTCTGTTTCTATCGGATCCGGAATCCAATAGTACCATCTGATTGCTGGCATCGAGATCTATCTAAAAATACTCGCATCTTGGCTGAAACGTGTAAAAGCGCACAGAGAATTCATGTTGAATGATACACTAATGGTACGCTTTATCATAGTATAGCACCACTTTTTACGTCATTACTCAGTCTGTTTCTATCGGATCCGGAATCCAATAGTACCATCTGATTGCTGGCATCGAGATCTATCTAAAAATAATCGCATCTTGGCTGAAACGTGTAAAAGCGCACAGAGAATTCATGTTGAACAATAATCACTGATGATACGCTTTATTACAGTATAGCACCACTTTTTACGTCATTACTCAGTCTGTTTCTATCGGATCCGGAATCCAATAGTACCATCTGATTGCTGGCATCGAGATCTATCTAAAAATAATCGCATCTTGGCTGAAACGTGTAAAAGCGCACAGAGAATTCATGTTGAATAATACACTGATGGTACGCTTTATCATAGTATAGCACCACTTTTTACGTCATTACTCAGTCTGTTTCTATCGGATCCGGAATCCAATAGTACCATCTGATTGCTGGCATCGAGATCTATCTAAAAATAATCGCATCTTGGCTGAAACGTGTAAAAGCGCACAGAGAATTCATGTTGAATGATACACTGATGGTACGCTTTATTACAGTATAGCACCACTTTTTACGTCATTACTCAGTCTGTTTCTATCGGATCCGGAATCCAATAGTACCATCTGATTGCTGGCATCGAGATCTATCTAAAAATACTCGCATCTTGGCTGAAACGTGTAAAAGCGCACAGAGAATTCATGTTGAATGATACACTGATGGTACGCTTTATCATAGTATAGCACCACTTTTTACGTCATTACTCAGTCTGTTTCTATCGGATCCGGAATCCAATTGTACCATCTGATTGCTGGCATCGAGATCTATCTAAAAATAATCGCATCTTGGCTGAAACGTGTAAAAGCGCACAGAGAATTCATGTTGAACAATAATCACTGATGATACGCTTTATTACAGTATAGCACCACTTTTTACGTCATTACTCAGTCTGTTTCTATCGGATCCGGAATCCAATAGTACCATCTGATTGCTGGCATCGAGATCTATCTAAAAATACTCGCATCTTGGCTGAAACGTGTAAAAGCGCACAGAGAATTCATGTTGAATGATACACTAATGGTACGCTTTATCATAGTATAGCACCACTTTTTACGTCATTACTCAGTCTGTTTCTATCGGATCCGGAATCCAATAGTACCATCTGATTGCTGGCATCGAGATCTATCTAAAAATAATCGCATCTTGGCTGAAACGTGTAAAAGCGCACAGAGAATTCATGTTGAATGATACACTAATGGTACGCTTTATTACAGTATAGCACCACTTTTTACGTCATTACTCAGTCTGTTTCTATCGGATCCGGAATCCAATAGTACCATCTGATTGCTGGCATCGAGATCTATCTAAAAATACTCGCATCTTGGCTGAAACGTGTAAAAGCGCACAGAGAATTCATGTTGAATGATACACTAATGGTACGCTTTATCATAGTATAGCACCACTTTTTACGTCATTACTCAGTCTGTTTCTATCGGATCCGGAATCCAATAGTACCATCTGATTGCTGGCATCGAGATCTATCTAAAAATAATCGCATCTTGGCTGAAACGTGTAAAAGCGCACAGAGAATTCATGTTGAATGATACACTGATGGTACGCTTTATCACAGTATAGCACCACTTTTTACGTCATTACTCAGTCTGTTTCTATCGGATCCGGAATCCAATAGTACCATCTGATTGCTGGCATCGAGATCTATCTAAAAATACTCGCATCTTGGCTGAAACGTGTAAAAGCGCACAGAGAATTCATGTTGAATGATACACTGATGGTACGCTTTATCATAGTATAGCACCACTTTTTACGTCATTACTCAGTCTGTTTCTATCGGATCCGGAATCCAATAGTACCATCTGATTGCTGGCATCGAGATCTATCTAAAAATACTCGCATCTTGGCTGAAACGTGTAAAAGCGCACAGAGAATTCATGTTGAATGATACACTGATGATACGCTTTATTACAGTATAGCACCACTTTTTACGTCATTACTCAGTCTGTTTCTATCGGATCCGGAATCCAATTGTACCATCTGATTGCTGGCATCGAGATCTATCTAAAAATACTCGCATCTTGGCTGAAACGTGTAAAAGCGCACAGAGAATTCATGTTGAATGATACACTATGGTACGCTTTATCACAGTATAGCACCACTTTTTACGTCATTACTCAGTCTGTTTCTATCGGATCCGGAATCCAATAGTACCATCTGATTGCTGGCATCGAGATCTATCTAAAAATACTCGCATCTTGGCTGAAACGTGTAAAAGCGCACAGAGAATTCATGTTGAATGATACACTGATGGTACGCTTTATCATAGTATAGCACCACTTTTTACGTCATTACTCAGTCTGTTTCTATCGGATCCGGAATCCAATTGTACCATCTGATTGCTGGCATCGAGATCTATCTAAAAATACTCGCATCTTGGCTGAAACGTGTAAAAGCGCACAGAGAATTCATGTTGAATGATACACTGATGGTACGCTTTATCACAGTATAGCACCACTTTTTACGTCATTACTCAGTCTGTTTCTATCGGATCCGGAATCCAATAGTACCATCTGATTGCTGGCATCGAGATCTATCTAAAAATAATCGCATCTTGGCTGAAACGTGTAAAAGCGCACAGAGAATTCATGTTGAAGATAATCACTGATGGTACGCTTTATTACAGTATAGCACCACTTTTTACGTCATTACTCAGTCTGTTTCTATCGGATCCGGAATCCAATAGTACCATCTGATTGCTGGCATCGAGATCTATCTAAAAATACTCGCATCTTGGCTGAAACGTGTAAAAGCGCACAGAGAATTCATGTTGAATGATACACTGATGGTACGCTTTATCATAGTATAGCACCACTTTTTACGTCATTACTCAGTCTGTTTCTATCGGATCCGGAATCCAATAGTACCATCTGATTGCTGGCATCGAGATCTATCTAAAAATAATCGCATCTTGGCTGAAACGTGTAAAAGCGCACAGAGAATTCATGTTGAATGATACACTGATGGTACGCTTTATTACAGTATAGCACCACTTTTTACGTCATTACTCAGTCTGTTTCTATCGGATCCGGAATCCAATAGTACCATCTGATTGCTGGCATCGAGATCTATCTAAAAATAATCGCATCTTGGCTGAAACGTGTAAAAGCGCACAGAGAATTCATGTTGAATGATACACTAATGGTACGCTTTATCATAGTATAGCACCACTTTTTACGTCATTACTCAGTCTGTTTCTATCGGATCCGGAATCCAATAGTACCATCTGATTGCTGGCATCGAGATCTATCTAAAAATAATCGCATCTTGGCTGAAACGTGTAAAAGCGCACAGAGAATTCATGTTGAACAATAATCACTGATGATACGCTTTATTACAGTATAGCACCACTTTTTACGTCATTACTCAGTCTGTTTCTATCGGATCCGGAATCCAATAGTACCATCTGATTGCTGGCATCGAGATCTATCTAAAAATAATCGCATCTTGGCTGAAACGTGTAAAAGCGCACAGAGAATTCATGTTGAATGATACACTGATGGTACGCTTTATTACAGTATAGCACCACTTTTTACGTCATTACTCAGTCTGTTTCTATCGGATCCGGAATCCAATTGTACCATCTGATTGCTGGCATCGAGATCTATCTAAAAATAATCGCATCTTGGCTGAAACGTGTAAAAGCGCACAGAGAATTCATGTTGAATAATACACTGATGGTACGCTTTATTACAGTATAGCACCACTTTTTACGTCATTACTCAGTCTGTTTTAATCGGATCCGGAATCCAATTGTACCATCTGATTGCTGGCATCGAGATCTATCTAAAAATAATCGCATCTTGGCTGAAACGTGTAAAAGCGCACAGAGAATTCATGTTGAAATGATACACTGATGATACGCTTTATTACAGTATAGCACCACTTTTTACGTCATTACTCAGTCTGTTTCTATCGGATCCGGAATCCAATTGTACCATCTGATTGCTGGCATCGAGATCTATCTAAAAATAATCGCATCTTGGCTGAAACGTGTAAAAGCGCACAGAGAATTCATGTTGAACAATATCACTGATGGTACGCTTTATCACAGTATAGCACCACTTTTTACGTCATTACTCAGTCTGTTTCTATCGGATCCGGAATCCAATAGTACCATCTGATTGCTGGCATCGAGATCTATCTAAAAATAATCGCATCTTGGCTGAAACGTGTAAAAGCGCACAGAGAATTCATGTTGAACAATATCACTGATGATACGCTTTATTACAGTATAGCACCACTTTTTACGTCATTACTCAGTCTGTTTCTATCGGATCCGGAATCCAATTGTACCATCTGATTGCTGGCATCGAGATCTATCTAAAAATAATCGCATCTTGGCTGAAACGTGTAAAAGCGCACAGAGAATTCATGTTGAATGATACACTGATGGTACGCTTTATTACAGTATAGCACCACTTTTTACGTCATTACTCAGTCTGTTTCTATCGGATCCGGAATCCAATAGTACCATCTGATTGCTGGCATCGAGATCTATCTAAAAATAATCGCATCTTGGCTGAAACGTGTAAAAGCGCACAGAGAATTCATGTTGAACAATAATCACTGATGATACGCTTTATTACAGTATAGCACCACTTTTTACGTCATTACTCAGTCTGTTTCTATCGGATCCGGAATCCAATAGTACCATCTGATTGCTGGCATCGAGATCTATCTAAAAATAATCGCATCTTGGCTGAAACGTGTAAAAGCGCACAGAGAATTCATGTTGAACAATAATCACTGATGATACGCTTTATTACAGTATAGCACCACTTTTTACGTCATTACTCAGTCTGTTTCTATCGGATCCGGAATCCAATAGTACCATCTGATTGCTGGCATCGAGATCTATCTAAAAATAATCGCATCTTGGCTGAAACGTGTAAAAGCGCACAGAGAATTCATGTTGAACAATACACTGATGATACGCTTTATCATAGTATAGCACCACTTTTTACGTCATTACTCAGTCTGTTTCTATCGGATCCGGAATCCAATAGTACCATCTGATTGCTGGCATCGAGATCTATCTAAAAATAATCGCATCTTGGCTGAAACGTGTAAAAGCGCACAGAGAATTCATGTTGAACAATAATCACTGATGATACGCTTTATTACAGTATAGCACCACTTTTTACGTCATTACTCAGTCTGTTTCTATCGGATCCGGAATCCAATAGTACCATCTGATTGCTGGCATCGAGATCTATCTAAAAATAATCGCATCTTGGCTGAAACGTGTAAAAGCG
>JAHQIW010005234.1:0-63220 GCA_019055375.1 Parelaphostrongylus tenuis | reverse complement strand
TCGTATTTTTCACTTCTGTAGAATGTATTGGTACTCATTTCATAGCTAAAATCAAGCGGATTTGGAAGACATACTTTGTTCCTTGAATGGCCCTGGTTTCTTCGCTGTAACAGCTTTGAAATTTTGTTTTCACATTTGAGCACTTCCCCTCGGATAAAGATTTTTTCTTGAACAAATGTTAATCATTAGTTAGAACGAATTATAGCAATTTTAACGATGTACTACGTTTTTGAAATCGACTTCTCGAAGTGCTGTAATACTAAGCAGATGATCAATTTTTTGAAAAATTTGAATAATTTTCGATGTCCGGATCCTGCTTTAACATCTTGGGAATAACGAGTTTCTCCTGGTTTTTTAAAAGTTATAATAGCCATTCGATAGTCGAAATCTCGAAAATTTTGATGGTGTACTGCATTTTCAAAATGACTTTCTCAATGCGCTCTAACGGTAAAAATTGAAATATCCTTCACATTTAAGCATTTTTCAGTGAAGAAAGCTTTTTAAATGGAATTTTCATAACTCTCCGATAGCTCAAAATTTCAACAATTTTTACAATATCTTTGATTCTAAAAAAACTCCTTATTGCGCTATGATAGGCAAAAGAAGATTACGTTCTGCACTCAGTTGATATTTGCTAGAGGCACGGTGATTTTGGATCAATGTCGCGAGATCCCACCCTTTGAGTTGCGATATCTAATCTTCTTTTGACCGTCACACTTTTTAGGGAGTCCTTTTCGAGGGGTAAACTATATCTTTAAAATCAATGAGATTTATACTATCGAATGATTATTGAATGTTCAAAGAGAAAACTTTCTACGGTGAGAAATTATTGAATGTGGAACATTTTTTTAATTACAATTGTTGCAGGCCAAAAAAAACAAACCATTTGGCAGACAAAATATGCAGCTCAAATTCGGCAGATTTCAGCTATGAAAAAAGTATACTAATGATCTGGTGGAATCGGTCTTTTATAAAAAAGACCAAAAGCAAACAGCCCATCTGTTTCACTTTCTGAAGGGCTGAAATAATCCTTCAAAGACAAATGCACATTTATTTTGCTCACATTAATAGAGTGCGGTACAATTTCGTCATCGGGACTCATTCTTCAACACTTTTGATTGAGATCTTTTTCACCGTTTTGCTAAATTTTCAGTGCTCATTGAACACTCTTAACCTCGACGATTCCAATACTACACTTCTATCTACAAATATCTCGCTGAGGCGCTGTGATAGCAAGAATGAAATGAGGTGTGTGACTGGAAGGAACATCATGGTTTTCACACTCCGGCGCCACACTTTTCCACTCGGTTGGAGCTTGTGGACGGTCTTTTTAGCAGACTTCTAATCAGTTATCTGATAGCGTAAACTTACATGATCATAAAGTTGAATTTGATTTGGAAAAAGTTCTCACAGAATGCTAGAAGAGCAGAAACGAAGTTTACGTTTCGCTTTCCTAGGCCTAAGGATACTTAAGCTTTCGTTCCACATCGGGTTGATTTGCCAGTATAAATCGGAAAGGACTAGAGTCAGAGAACCATGGCAAAAAGCTTGCTATACAACTTCTGATACGGAAAAACTTGTAAATTGTTGTTGCCCATGCTAAGGGTAAAAAGGAGGGTTTGAGTTCCGCTTAAATTGAAGGAAGAGTTTTGCATATCACTCAATAATCACTGGATATATTTATAGCATCATACTACCGCTAATCAAATAGAAAGAATTCTAGGTTATAACATATATATCCCAATGTTCTGTTAACGTGGCTGGATTTCATTGTCGATATCGACTACCACACCAAAACCGTTGATCGTTGGTCGCTGACAGATTGGTGCGTTCTAGATGCTCTCAACAACAGGGGTCGGAAGTGCAACGAGTTAATGCACGCATCTCCGTATAGGCTGAGGTACGGGTGCGAGTCCCCTCTTCACGCCAAATTTTACACATCATAAAAAATCATTAAGTATATTTATAACATCATACCACTTCTATAAAACTGTTAAATGAAACGAATTGCGTCTTTACCTTTATATAAAGTCTTAAGAATAATTTATGCAATCTAGAAGAATATTTGCTGGGGTCACTGACTGATGATATGGTGCTTGTTCAATTATAAAACAGGGATTTTTCCTATCTAGACTGCTTATGAAGCAAATATGGGTGGCACCAATGATTTCATTGAGAAGAAGCAATATAAACTTTACGTGTGCTGATTAGCTTTTACGTATTACTCCTTGAATCACTATTGCATCTTAAAACCCATCATGGAATCATTCCACCTCAGCCACAATACGGCTAAAACACTCAATAAGACTAATCACTGGATAAGCACATTGCTCCTTTTGAAGTAGGAATATTTCACTATCACGTCTTTCCACATGACAACTACAGGACAGCTCAAGAATTCTAGTATTCGCCTTTTAAACATGCTCAGCATTTGACGCAGAGGGTAAGAGGAGCATGCATCGCGCACAAAGTCGAAGGTTCGATCTTACTCCTATGGCCACTGAACCATCCGTCCCTCCTGGGTCCGCTAAATTGTTACCAGACTCATCCTTGATTTCTTTGGAAGGATAAACAACACTGACTCGATACAACTGTAGGTCAACGCGAATCAAATGCATTCAAACACCTCAAACGAAGTACAAAATTTTAGATGATTGCATGTTGCATCTCTCAGAATTTGATCAACGCCAAGAGCTTTATCCTTAAATACTTTTGATTGGTTTGCAGTTCAAAATGGTGTATCTTAAATAGCGCAGGACAAACTACTTATTTCGAATTTTTTTGATACAATAAATCTTATCCAGAAAATTTATGATACGATCAAATATTTCAACTACTTCTATAGTAGATGAATCAAAAAGAATTCATTTTTATTTAATCGCTTCTAATGGTGATATGATGTTATAAATATATCCATGATGTAGAGTGGTGTGAGAAACTTCTGCGTCGAATTGGGCTCGAACCCACATCTCACCAATCCGGAGCGCATGCTCGAGGCCGTTGCACTGCCAACGTTTGTCTTGACATCACTCTTTCTACGCTACAACGCATCTATCTGCCACCGATAAACCAACAACGATATGGCATGGATGGTCGCTATCCACATTGAACCCGGTCACGATAGTAGATGTTGTTTATTAAATGATCAAAGTGGATTCATTTTTTATTTAATTGTTGGTTTGCTGACAGGAAGCCGCGTTTTAGCGTACAAAGAGTCGTGTCAAAACAGGCGCCGCTAGTGCAACGGTTTAAGTATGCGCTCCCGGATAGGATGAAATATGGGTTCGAGTCTAAACTGACTCGAAAGTTTCGCACATCACTTTACATCAATGTGTATACTTTTGCATTATGTTGACTTTTACAAAGACTTTAAAAGAAAATGTACACCAAAATTATGATATTCGTGATTCTTTAATCAATCAGAAATCATTTTATTTGACTGCCTATTGCGGTGTTATAATGTTCAATAAGCCCAATGATATAGAGTGGTGTGTAAAAACGTTTGCGTCGACAGGGATTCGAACCCAGATATTACTCATTGCATTTTCTGTCAACCAAAAGTGGGTTCAATGTCGGTAATGGACTGCCCCGCGGCACCGTAGACGGTTGGCTGTTGACAGATAACGCGTTGTAGCGTAGAAAGAGTGGAGTGCAAAACGAGAGTCGGTGGTGCAACAGTTTAGCACATGCTCCCGGAAAGAGTATGATCTGGGTTCGAGTCCCAGCTGACGCAAACGTTTTTGCACACCACTCTACAACAATGGGTTTATTCGTGATTCTCTTAGTGTGAGTGAAGACGGCATTATGCCCTTACAACTTCAGTGACAATAAAGTTGATACACCGCATTTTTAACAAGTAATCTAAAATGTTGATAATACTGTTCAAACTATGCGTCTTCAGCCTGAGCATATTTCTGACATCTCTCCGGCAACAAATCAATACCGCTTCGTGCAGCTTATTATGAGCTTTCTTTTGGTACCGAATTTTTCATACTTATTGCTGAAGCCTTTATCTCCGTTTGATGCTTCATGAGTAGCAATTGGGGCGCTCGTAATCATTTGGGACCCGACCAGGCCGATTCACTGGGTCTTGCTGCCACCTGGAGAGACCATCAACCCTATGCGCTACTGTGAGCACCTGGACCGCTGCAAGCAGGCCTTGCCATGTCGATGTTGCCGCAATCTCATCTTGATTAGGACAACGCAAGGCTCCGTGGCGTGAATTCATGAGGAACTTGACCGAACTAGAATAGGAGATGCTGAATCATCCGCCGTGCAGTCCTAAACTTGTCGCCATCTCACTATCACCTCTTCCACTCGTTGGAGCATTTCTTAGGTAAAAGAAAATTCCGAGACAGCCATCATTTGCGTCGAGGATTGGTAACCCTTTCTGAACCTAACTGACGAGGTTTGTTGGCGCCGTATTGGTTTGTTGCCTGAAGGGGAAAAAATAGTGTTCAGGCTGATGGAGCATATTTTGGTACAGCCATTGTTGAGAAATTTTAAGTCTCCTGCTTGATAAATTAGATGTTTATTGCTCTAGTGCCAAAAACTTATGAGAAGACCTAATATAGTACAGAAATAATTTTCCCTCTATTTTTCCCAAAAATCGCCATGAAGTGCAGCTCGTGAATTGAACGTTGTAGATTTTTGTAGAAAACCCCATTACTCATCTTAAATCTTCCTTCTTATTTGATGCAAAATCTATCTCCCCGTGCAAAACTAAAAGAGAAGAAAAAGACAAAACAAGAATACACAGTCTTCCTATATACGTAAGGTCCCACTCTTCAACTTAATGGTGCCCGGGTCGATCATAAATGACTCACGTGTTCTGACTAAACTTGTCGAAATGTAGTGATAGTCTTAACCTACAAAGAATGTTGTAGTGGTTATCGCACATTGAAGGTTCCATTCACTTCTCAAAAATGTGCATAAAAAATTTTTTTTCCATCGAGCACGAATACTGGTGGGTATGCTGTATACACTATATATACATATCAAATACTTTTACCGGATCCATCAATGCTGGTAACAATGCCAATGTGACTAAGTGGTGGGTGATCTTTTTCATCACATATCTGAGATCCAAAATTGTGCAGTGTATATATAGCGTAGAAAGCAAAATAAAGAGAAGCTTTCGAAAATGAACGGGAGAAGAAATTTAGTGGATCAAGTAAAGCAAAAGGTACATCGACACTTACTGCGGAAGGCAAAGGTATTTTTGGCTGAAATGAGTTGATACTATTATGCTCGAAATTGAGCACGCACACCAACTGGTGAAGGATCCAAGGATGAACTAATACGTGTTAGCTCTTTTTCATATTCTTGACGGCGTCACCTCCGTCATTTTCAAACCAGCAAAACCGTGATGATGTTTAACTGTTTGATGGAAGGGTAGATCCTTTCGCAGCAATGTAGGTAGGAGCGCGTACCGCAGTGATTGATGACATGGTGTATCAAGAAACATGTCGATTAGCAAGGCATCGACTCGACCCCCTCATCAATAATTTCGTAATCAATTAACTGGGATCGCTTAGACTGCCTCCTCCGAGACTGAGAGGAAAATCGTCTAGGCCAGTATTCTATGACATTAGAAGGAACTTCAAATCTTCAAGGAGCACGCCCCGGACATGACTGAACGCGGTTTCAAATTTCGCTCAAATTTCGAACTTTACCATATCATTAAGCATTTCAGGACGTATAGATATAACATCATGACACTGCCGTAAGGACGAGTAACACTAAAAAACCAAGAAGTGTTTGAAATTTGACGGAATCGCACAGTTCCTATTTGTTGAACAGTACGGAATGAAGAAATGACTCTTTCGCTGAGCAAAGACTTTTCGTTGAAATGATAGTCGTTTGACAGCCCAAGTAACTGACTACTGCGCTACGTGGCTGCCTTTTGAAAAGCCCTTCTATAAGGCTATAGCAGAAACGAAACATTTGTGCCTCACACACACATATTTCTCGCAGGACAGCGCTCTTTCTTTAGTCTGCTAGTAACTTTTCCATAGTTTGAGTTCTGTGCTTATTTTCTGGAAAGACTGTTTCAATTTAGTGCTATAGGGGTAAATAAGACCATGTTTCACATACGCGGAGCACTTGTTTATTGGCGAGTGTGTGGGCTGGTGTCTGGTGACCGCGAATTTGATAAGTGTTCCACGATCAATCGATCATGATAGCGTTTCACACATGTAGAGTGCAATTTTTGTTATTCAATGTGGATTTTTCTTCGCTCTAAAAGGAACTCCAGGTAAAGCGCATGTCTCTGATACAAGAAGTTCTACACTACGCGTTCACATGACTTTTCGTGCTTTCAGCGTAATATTAGTAAAAGTGCGCGGCCGGTGTAAAAGTCAATTTTATTTTCTGCTGCAGCGTTATAGAAGGATCATTTCTAAAAACGGTTACAAAGCGCAGTAGCCAAAAATTTAAGCTTTCGAGTGAATATCAATACTTTTATGAAAAGCTCTTGTCCAGCGAGAGTGGTTATTCTCCATCCCGTGTTGTTCAACAGAAAGAAAGCGATCGTACTTACCACTCTGAAGGACATTGTGTTCGCTCTCAAAAGTAACATTTTTGAAAAACTTATTTTATGAATTTCTATTGTAGTCTTAATCCATTAGCTAATAACCTGTAATTTTTCACCTTCTTTAATCATTGCCGATAGAATCAGCATCTACAAATGTTTAAACATCAATAAAGGAAAACTAGTGCAGCATCCTTTATATGTTAAATAATGGGGTTAATGATAATGCTGCTAGTTGAGGCACGTTTTGAGTATCTCATTGAATCACGAAGGATGAAGAGTCCACTAGCGGAGCTCGTTAATGTCTTAAGGAAGCACCATGCCTTTGACTTACTCGTGTAGTAATTTGTCTATTCAGTGAATTGTAGAGATGTGTCGGTGTATCGAGTTATAGTATTTTCTCTTTCTAGCTAAATGAGACACCGCACCCAAGAAATGAATAGGTGGAAAGCTCTTTCAGCTTACAACCCAGAATCACATTAGAAGCTACATTGATAACATATAATAGGTAATCTTCACACTTCGCAGGTCTCAAACGTGATGTTGGTAATGACTTACAGAAATAATTCGGAATACATTCATCAAGCTGTAATATGTATTTCTCACTTTCACAGTAATACGGTAACAATAATGATGCATACTCTCAAAACATTGAATCACAGATGAGACTGTTTGAACTCTCGACGAAGGCGCTCTATTCGAAGATCGTTCATGAGTTGCACTGGAACGTTTTGAGCTCCAAACATATATTTTTCTCTCAACATATCATCTATAGCATTTGGCGTCTCCTCAGAAAAGCAGTAGTCGATATTGTTCTTCAACATGTAACATTATTTAGAACGGCAAATGCATTAGACAGAAGCAAAAGTGGAATCCTTTCAAGCTATCGCGAACCTGGAAGCTGACCTCAATAGCAGAATCGCTTTTCGATTCATTCCACTGGTTATATAAAACATTTTCCGCTCTGAAATATGCCGTGAGTTAAAAACCATATGTGTTCTTTTGGAAATAAACTGAAAGTCATGTTATTAGGCTGATCCACTTGACACTAAACGATATGCAGCAGGTTCATAATTCAATATAATTAGAATTGCATGCTTCTGGTATCGTTAAAATGCGCATTTCCTTCTAAACATTATGGTATACAACTTGCCTATACTTGGTTCAAGATGGAATTGTTTTGAGAACAAATTCGCTTCCTACTCTTGCACGAATGACGCGTAGGGGGAAATGCTACTGAAGCGGCGCACAAGATTAATGGAGCTTAGGCAATGGTACAGTTACAGAAAAGATAGCTAGAAAGTGGTTTGTGAAGTTCAAAGCTGGAGAAAGCACTCTGGAAGATCAATCGCGTGGGGTTGTCCACAGGAAGGTCCCAATGATCTTGCGTGCCGCTTCACTAGTACTTTCCCCTACGTGCCATCTGTGCGTAAGTAGCAAGCGAATTTGTTTACAGGGCACATCCATCTCGAAGCAAATATAAGCAAGTTGTATACCAAAATGCTCTCGAGAGAATGTGCAATTGAACGATACTAGATTCATAGACATTTAATTACTTTCCTTCAATGAATTTGGTGATTATTGCAGTAATGCGAAAACTTCAGTACAACCTTATATTGTTACCTGGTGTCTAAATCATTTTTTAGCGGTAGGATGCGATGTGAAATATAACCCCAACATGCTAAGACTGTGAAAAAACATGGGATCTGATGCGTGTGGAACCGACCGAAATAGCGACTACCCATTTTGGAAGCTTTTGCACTACATAGCCAAGGCTCTCTGGCTTTTTGCCCATCCGTGGTTATTGACTACAGTCGGTGGCTATTATGGGTTAACGTGTAAAAGAATTGACCTAGGAAGCACAGAATGGCGTTGAACTCAATCAAAAGTTCGTTCCACGTAAACCAGACTCGAAGTTTTATTCAAATCTTAGCATTTTTATAGCTGTAAAATACAAATGTTTTTGATAGGATATAAAATCAAACAATTTGCACTGGTTGACGTAACAACTATATTGTTACAACTAGATACCCATTGATGTAGAGCGATGTGCAAAACTTTCGCGTCAGGTGGGACTACAACCCGCACTTCACTCTTTTCGGGAATGCGTGCTCTTTCCGTTACACTACTGGCGCCCATTTTACACATCGCTTTTTCACGCTACAGCGCATCTATCTGTCACCCGCCAGCCGTCAACATCCTGGCCCGGGTAGTCGTTCTCGACATTGAACCCAGTCACGCTGACAGATATTGAGTATTAAGATCAAACGAAATTTCTTTTGTTAGTGTGAAGAATGATTATTTTTATTAGCGTGATAAAGCGAAATTTTAACGTGAAAAGAGCGATGTGTAAAATGGGCGTCAGTAGTGTAACGGATAGATCACGCGTTCCCGGAAAGTGTGAGGTGCGCGTTCTAGTCCGCCTGACGCGGAAGTTTTGCACATCGCTGTACATCAGTGGGTAACAACTATAATTGATTAGGTATACTAGCTAACTAAATATATAATAGACACTGCTAAAATTAAATCTCAATTGACAAAGCTGTTATGGAAAATATGGCAACGCAGCATATATAATCAAAATTGTTAAATCACGAATATTGCGGAAGTGGTTGAAAAATCTAGAAAGAGTGAGAAAAAGCTGAAAAGGAATGACTTAAACATAGATTACAAGCTGCACATCTTGACTTTTTGAGAATCATAAGCATAAAAAAAAAGATGAACCACTCACAGATTGATCGATTGTTCAAAGAAGTTCTTTGAATGTTGTTGAAATGACGACGTACGTTCTAAATACTTATTTTAATGCTAATTACATAGAAGGGATTTAAACATAAACGTGCCGTAACCTATCCATTTTATATTTTTTCTTCTTCTACGCTCGCTGTGATTTCCATATTTCAAATAAAGTGAGAGGATCACTAGCATAAACGCAAGTATGAAACCGCCAAGTACGGCCCACCACATGGACGGCGCCCCTAAAAATTTCAAAGCATTAAGCTTATATTTTTGTTCGCAATAAAAAAACAGTTACCGTTTGAACCTAATGCAATGGGTCTACTAGGAAGACTGGGTTCATAAGGCGTTCTCAGACTTCGTACGCGAAAGGAATATCCTCGTCGGAATTCAGGCCTCAGCCGGTACACGGGGTCGATGATTTCTCCCTAAAATTAACACAATTCAGTTGTTTTAAATGGTGTGAATTGTGACAGAAACTTAGTGTGACATAAGGATCTGCGATTTAGTTTCAACCCGAAAAGAAGCTATACTTTGGCACTTCGCTAGTTTTCCCCATAACCTCATATAAATTTGAGGAAGTAGACCACAAACCTAAGATATGAAAGCCGATGGTTGTATAAATGGCTTCTGATGCTTTTAATGCCAACGAAATGCTAGTGAGATCTTCACCAAAATCTTTTGGCAAAAAAAAGTAATTTTTTAGAGCTTAATGAAGTTGTTTAGCCTTTGACTAATCAATGTAAAAGTAATTCTAGCAGTAGCTTCTTTTGATGTTACATGACTAAAAACGTACTATCTCCTCGAATGCTGATATTTTGTCGTGTCGTGATTCGACCCTATAGGATCTGGCGTATTCTACAGGATCCCACCGCAACTCAGACTCGCCAATTAATCGAACGTTTGAAGGTGCGAGGAGTGTTGAACAGACTGAAAAAAAAGCGCGACCAACATATATTCCTCATAGAACATTTCATACACCTCAATGATTTGATCTGACTCATACACAAGCGGCCACTGGTGCGACTTCGCGCCATGATCTAACCGACTCTCCATGTTTCAGAAATTAGCAAATCGGTAAAAGAATTTCTTAGGTGAATAAGAAAACCAATTAATACATTGGTGAGCTTCCGTATTTATTTTATAATCAAAATATCCATGTAATCACCTCCACAATGCTGCAAATTGAATGCATGGTGCATTCTTTAGGACCTGTTAGACCTCGGATCCTTCCCGAATTTATCTTTCTGATTTCCAGACAAAGGAATTTAACTTGCCTTCGTATGATGTTGAATTTCATGGCTCAACAGAGAGGCATAATATTGCACTAGAAAAAGCTTTTCTTTTCCCGCATAAAAATCCAGGAAACATATCCTGCTATTATTGAGAACGTTGCAATTTTCGTTAGCAATTCTATTATTCACTATACGTGCTACTCCCTGAGTATCTTCGATTTTTGTTGCGTGTAAAGATGTGATTTACGTTCTTTTGATTATGGCATGTTTCCGTTATGTCTAGGTAGAAGAGTGAAATGCAACAAAAAACATCACAACTATTAACGGTCGATACAGATACTCAGTTATTCAACTGACCGTATTTTTCTACAGCGCTCGAATTTGTCGACCCTTTCTGATTTCGACTTTCTACGTAAATACGGTACTTTGTGAACGCTTTCAAGTCACCAATCGTAGCAGATTTTAAAGTGGTGAGGAAACTTCTAATATCGGGAGGATTGTCATCCGATGAATAGTGCACAACGAAAGATTGCGGGTAAGATCCATTGAAGCCTGGAATGAAAATTTTTGTGAACAAGCTCCTATATTGTTGATAAAATTGCTTGAAATTTTTTCAACATCAGTGTTCAAATCAAAGCATTAAATATTGCGCTGGTCGCCACTTTTGATAGCAGAGAAATATATCTCATTCATTTATACCAGGAAAAGAGATATAGCCAAGTATTAACAAATTGCGAATTTAAGCGATCTGCTGCGATAGAATTTCATGATATTTGGGTCTGGTCTTGGCAGCTAGAATATAGTTGTAAAAGTTAAACAAATGTACAGTGTTGCTGAAAACGTGATCAAATGAGACATAAGAAGAGAGTTTAGTGAAAATTACGTAAAGCCGACAGCAGCACATCTTCTTTCCTTGAATGAAGTGCTTTCGAGGAAAGACTGGCATTTTGCAAAACTGCACATTAACGCCGTGCTGATGCATAAGAAAACAAGCAGTAATTAGGTAACTATTCGGCAACATTAAAGATGTTAAGAAAAATACCTATGGAAGAAAATAATGTCAATAGCTTTGGGTTTGCACATCGTTTAATTTGCTGAGCAGATCAGCAATGGAGAAATTACTTAATGCTTCAAAAATTTTCTCCAATAGATGTAAATGCGCTGCACATGAAAAGGAGACCTATCAAAAAGAATTTTATCATTTTTTGGCAGTGATTTATCAGAAAAAAATCACATCAGCTACCATGGACAACATTGACAAATCTTTTGAAGGTTTCAACAATTGAAGGATCTCAACAGGGAGATACTGTTTCAAGTTTTTCTTTATTTCATCATGAAGTTTAGCGGAAAAATCATATTGCTTGGAAGATGACACCGCTCCATCTATTAGGTTGAGAAAAAGTTTCTTAACACCCGTTGATTCAAATTAATTTATCAATTCGATCAAAAACAACAACTATTATTAGTCAAAATAAAGATCACTGTTATCGTAGACTTTTGCCAACAATCCGCAAGCTTCTGGATCTGCTTGAAATCGCCATTTTTTGGGTTTTGAATCAGAAAGATCTTGACATGCCTCTTCAAAGTGATCAAATGTCTTAAATCAGCGCCCACGCAGGAAATGTTCTATTAAGGATAACTGGACCATGATCGGATGGCGCAGCAGCTGGAGTGTAGGTTGAGTGCAACAAGGCCTCGACTCCCCCCAGTTCATCAAACTTTCCTAAGTCCCTGCGGTGTGAGGTTCGGTATTGTCTTGCTGAAACAGCGCGCACTTTCGACTAAGCAATTTCGGGTGCTTTCTTTTCAATGCATCGTAGACTCGGTCCATCAGCTGTGGAATATTCTTATGGATATATTTTCAAGTTATTCCCTTTAAATTACAATAAGCGACATTGTATGAATAAAATTTGAATTTTTGGCGGGTGTTAAGAGGCTTTTTCCTCGTCCTAGTATTTCATAGGCACTTTCATTAATCCGCCTTCACAGTTTTTTTTTCACTGTGCGAATTTCGGTTCTACTAGCATTCAGCTCACTGTTTCGTCTCATTCTTGAACGCTGTAAAATACTGTTTAAGCAAGTTTTTTTGTAATCTTGAGGAGAGCCTGGCGTGGGGTTCTATAATGCGTTGCTGTTGACTGCCGGAAAGAGTTGGGGCGGAGCTTGGCTCCAGGTGCGCCTCGACAAGCCATCACAACCACTCCGCCACTGCGCTCTTAACTTAGTATTCAAAATATCAGGTCAATACTGTGGTCTTGATCGCAACAATTTCGCATATTAGCTAACTGAATATGGATAGAGAAGCAGTATTCCCTTCAGGTTGATGTTCAGGATTAGTTCGATTAATTCCATTCTCCTGAGACTGGACTGTTCAAATGATAAAAACAATTTCCTTCCTTCAACGATAAAGATGCAGTGTTCAAAAAATGCTAACTTCATCTCTCAAAGGGTACAAGGAGCTTTTGGATTGAGATCTTAAGTGCAAAACAGTTCAAAGACATTTGCTTAATTCATTCAGAAAAATCTGAGAGTTATATCAAAACTTCACTCTAATACTCACTTACTCTTTGTCTTCAGTATATCGTTCGCATAAAATTGATAGATCGCGTTATAGACTAACTTTGGTATGGCCTGATCCTCCAAGTTAACTTTCCTACTCACGGCCCATTTTTACGACATTATCATAAATATGCTGTTATGGAATCGATCGCTGAGCTAAGCTTCAAGCAAACTTTGTGGATTTGACACCTGGTGTCCAATATATTGCCATTGACTCATCTCCAACACATTCGACGCGATCAATCACGGCTGCTTGGGGACGACTCTTCTGCAAAATATTCGAAAATAGGTTCCAATTAACAATCGTGATAATTGACCACTCAATTATGATCACCTCAACAATCAGCTCCATTGTAGAAGATATGGTTAGGACCGTGTTACTCACAATGCATTCATATGTTCCGTAATCGCTATGTGAAACAGATGTAAACGACAACGTAGAAGAAGAAATTCTTCTCTAGAAGAAGTGTTTACTGAACTTCGCACTCTTATGCGTATCTCACCACATGATAAAAACGAACTTTCAAATGAATCCAGTAAACGATCGGAAGTGGATCACCAAACCCTTTACAGCTGACGTCTACTGGAGCACCTTCAGGCACCCGCAACTGTGGTGGAGGACGAGCGGCGAAAGTAGGTGGCTCTACAAAATACATAAACATAATGACATGTCCAAAAGTTGTACAAATAGCCCAAGTCGAAGAGAAAGCGAGCCAACAAGCCAACTAACCTACTATAACAACGTGAGTTTCTATCACAGCACTTCTTCCAACAGAGTTTTCCGCTTGACAGCTGTAAATTCCGCCATCCGATTCCTCCTTACCCCTAATAATCAGCGTGTCCTTAACAAGGATTAGTATGATGGTAGAAGATTTTATCTTTGCTTTTTGCGTCTATGGATCGATCTACCAGCTATGTGGTCACAAACGGGGATAATTGTGTTTTATTAGAACAATAAACAAGAATAGCTCAACCAAATCATTCTCCCATTAATCTTATTGTCACTTAAATAAAATGCCGCATAACACTTCTCAGAACCACTCGTTTACGCGTTTTGAGTCAAGGTCAGCAGTAGGAGAAAAGCGAATTTCCTTGATCAATGCTTGATTGCTCCTTGCTACTTTGTTTATCAACACTACGATAGCTTGAGAAATCCAAAGCCTTTGTTTGTTTACAATATGAGAGAGGTTACAATGAATGGGATCTTAGAATAGCTGTTGTTTTAAAATGCACGCCACGCGTAGCAGAGTGAAATTTTGGAACCAATAATCATTTGTTTTTTTTACGCGTTATTTACCCATACTAAGGCAAAGCCTAAAAAACAGTGGGAAAGAGAATCTACAATTCCTTATACACTGTTCATGAGTCTTCCAAATGTATTTCATGCAACATGATGATGTTCTTTCGCTATTAGGTCGGAAAGAAAATTTCCATCGTTTGAATGGAAATGTCGCTTTTTCCCATGAATCATATGTGATTTTCATATCTTTCTAAAGAACTACTTCTTTCACATATATTGATCTATAATTTATCTATATCTGCTGCAAAATGGATTACCCAGAACGTGATCGTCGAAACCGCGCTTTGTCTTAGCAAGACAAAGGAAAACCACACACAGCCAAAAAGACCAAGGTAAAGTTTGAGGAATTGAACGGAGTTGATATTCTACCGCATCCACTCTATATTCCGGACGTTGCTCCATCTGATTATGGCCTTTTTCGACCAATGCAACATTTTTGGAAGGTCGCCGATTTGAATGTTTTGGTGGAACATGTCAAAAGTTCCTTAATTCATAGCCGTAGGAGTGGTACTTGGATCAGATCCGCAACCTGGCGGACCGACGGCAAAAAGTGGTGGATAATGATGGCCTGTAATTTAAATAATAGTTGTTGTTGTTGTTGTCTGGATATATGCACAAATTTTGAATGTTTTATCAAACGACAAAAACTTTCTTTCCAATCTAGTATTTTAGCCAATAAATTTTTTAGCTGAACTGACTACTCTTTATCCAGTTAGCTCAATGTTTTTTTCGATTTTCATACTTCAATTCCACATGAGTTAATTTAAATTGAGTAGTGTGAACATACTGGCTTGCTTTAGGCGGTATTAGCTTCATTCAAGTGTTTTTTTTTCCACAATACAGACGTTGCTTTTGATTCACTTCCGTATTATGCCGAAAACTTGCTCACCACAGATCTAGCGCTAGGTGTCTCTACAGAGTAACTGCACTGAATTTTATTCGTGAAAAATGCCTATGGAAGAGCTTCTTCACAAGATCATAGAGATTACTGCCAGTGAGGAAAGCGTTCACAAAGACAACAAGCGTATCGTAGTTTAGGAAAGAAGTAGCTGTTAACGCTTCCACGATTTCTCGTTGAGTCAGGTACTGTTATCGCGCAGAGTGGTACAAAGCCTGATTTCATGTCTTTTACAAGGCTGCTAGCATTCCCACAAAAAAGAGTAAGTTTAGGGTACTCAGAAGATCTGAGAATATCGTAAAACGTATGGTTTACATCTTATCAAATGTGGAATAAAGTTCATCGTGGGCTGCGCCAGACATAGCAACTGCACCAAACAAGTTGTCGATCCAATACAAAAAGTGTGGTAAGGAAAACTGCGTATTCAGATATGTACGATGAACTTTATAGACTGCACTATACCTTGCACGTATAATATTTAAAATATCCCAGTCTATATTTTTTACTACCTTTGATATCAGCAGAGAACGCGATCATTGTTGCTAATAAGGAGGACACATGTGACTTGTGAGTGGACAGATCGGCTATTGTGAATTTATTCCAGTTTGAACCGTTTTGGATAAATGAACAGTTGTTCAACCAGACACTCGTCAGACATTATTTGCGCAATAGGGTAAAAATGTTTAGCAAAATCTTCTCCTCCATCTAAACTCATGTCAATTTTTTGTATCAGTAAATCCTACTTCGTCAGATGTTTTGGGTTTCTGAAACACTGGTCATCATCGACTTCACATTCCGCTAAAACAATGAGAAGCTAAGTGCTAGCTGTACCATTCCATGCATTCCAGAAAATGGCAAGTGGTCAAAATCTTCAGATTGAATGAAGTATAGTCTACATTTCTGCGGTGGGTCAAAAGACATGTAAATTATGTGCGGATTTTGATCCATCAATAGTAATTCATGTTTGGATGTGGCGTCCTTTCAGTTCGGCAAGGAAGCATATTTAGATCTTGATTGCTTCATAACTTAGCTGTAAAATTGGCACAAGACAACATTTTATAAAGTCCTCAGTGATTAAGTTTTAACGTATTATGAGCAATGAGTCTTGCAGGATTACTTACTGGACAATGTTCTTCTGAAAAGTAGTCCTCAACTAAACTGTATGATGTAATGCGTTGCCTACCCACTTTTTGTAGCCGTAAAAGAAGACTCAACTAGTTGTTAGGAGAATTCCATTTCTGGAATGAATGCATTTGATAACTCTTCGAGGACCAGCGTTGAAAGACAGACGGCATCGTCTATCGCTGAGACAGACGACATCTGTATTCTGAGCACGCATGTTTGGCTGCCTACCTGCTTTCACACGAGACGAGATGCGCCATCACAATAGCTGAGTGAGATTTGACTCCGCGCAGTGAGCATTAAAAAGATCCCAATGGTCCCCAAAGAGATAACGTGGAAAATCAAGTGATTAGAACTGCCGTGTAGTATTTCGTGGCTCCAAAATTTTCAGCACTAGAGCAGTAAACACCAATTTGCTAACCATAAGTAACTAAAAACTGTCTAAGTTTGGTGTCGTTTAATTGCGCGTTTTCTTGCAAACATTTTGGCATACGCCTGCCTAAATGCCTTTAAGATGGAGCTGTCCCGGGAGCAAATTCGCTTGCTGCTCAAGCACGAATAGCGCGTAGTGGAGAATGATAGTGAAACGGCGCGTAAGATTGAAGGAGCTTGGGCGATGATACGGTTGCAGAAAAAACGGCTAGGAAGTGGCTCGAGAAGTTCGAAGCTAAAGAGAACAATCTGAAGAAGCGCTCGCGTTCGAGCCGTCCATAGGAAGCTCCACTAATCTTGCGCTCCGCTTCATTAGCATTTTCTTCTACTCGCCATTCTTGCATGAGTAGCAAGCGAATTTGTTTTCACGGCAGTTCTATCTTAGAGCAATATAGGCAGACGTATACCAAAATGTTTGCAAAAATGCAATTTTGATGACTTTTGGTTAATAATTTTGGTGTTTATTGCTCTAGTGCCGGAACTTATGCCACAACCTGATATTTTTATAGGCCGCAGGCTCCATCGAGAATCATAATAGTTAGGCCTTGCGCCTTCCTGGTCGGCAAACGTTACCAAAGTTTTCAGGCATGAGCTCCACCCTATTTGAATACGCCAGCAATAGTTTGAGGCAATGTCTTGAGATCATTTTGACATGGCTATCCTAACGCTTTATTAGACCATCATTCAGAGGCATTTCTAAGAAAGACAGAGAGATAGAAGCATTCCAATTTGCAGGGTAAAGCATAAGAAAATTCGCAAACAGACTACGGCAACACAGCGAATGAAACAACTGTTGGGATTCACAACAAGTGAGCTTGGATCTTATAAATAAGCAAGCATTAAAGAAATGAAAACGCTATAATGTTTCGCCCTCTCTTAACTGCCTTTTGTCTTTCCATAAAAGGGTATGATGTGAAATGCAACCACAATGATGTTGAGTTATGAGTAAAACTCGTCACCGCATGCGAGCTTCTAGCATGCGATCGCCATTTCCGGGGCTTTGTATGTTATTCGCAACAATAACCAAAGCTTTGCTTTGTCAGCTATGTTTTAGCTTGTTGGGAACCATTAGTAATGGCACGTTAGCAGTAATCATGAGGAAAGTCGGTAAGAAAGACGTGCTTAAATTGGTATCCGCTGTCTGTTCAGCTCAGAGCCTCTTCGTTACTTATTGAAAGATCTCAGCAGAACAAATAACACTAACGGAGGAAATAGCTGCGTTTTGGAATCAACTGTTTTTTCAGATCGACGTCGTCGAGTGTTAAAATTTTAGTAAAAGCAACGAATCAACGAACTTCCTTTGACGTAGTTATAAAATGTCCATTTTTCGACCACGAGTAAAGGTTTGGTTTTGGGTTTGCATCGACAGCACAGGTAAGCGTTCCGTTCCGACCGAATCCGATCGTTAGCAAGTGTCTGTGTGAAGGAAGAGCTTCTGGAGCATCTGCAAAAAAGATATCACTAAGTGACAGCTATTCCTCACCGGTCTTGCCATATCTGCCTTCTCATCAACATTGTTAGGGTACATATCATTATGTTCATGGATTTCAAAGCTTCAGAGGGATTTTAGTGTTAGCAAAGGTAACAACAGATATGGAGACATGGTGCAGCAGCCTGTACATTTTCGTCCACTGCAAATGTAAGTCAATGCCGCTGCGATATTGTTATCGCCGTTATTAATAATATTAGGCTGTTCCATAAGTATCGCAATAGAGCAATAAACACCAAAACTACTAATAAGGAGTATTTGGAATTGCATGATTTTGGCACCATTCAATTACGCGTTCTTGCAAAAATTTTGATATACAATTTGCCCACATTTCCTTCAAGCTTTAGCTGTCTCTGTAACAAGTTCGCTTCCTCTTCATGAACGAATACCGATTAGGGAAAATGTTAGTGAAGTGGCGCGCACGATTAATAGAGCTGGGGGCGATGATGCGGTTGCAGAAAGGGCGACTAGGAAGTGGTTCGCAAAGCAGAGGTGAATGGAATAGTCTGAAGGATCAGTCGCGCTAGAGCTGTCCACAGAGATCTCCATTAATCATGCGCGCTGCTTCACTAACACCTTCTCCTACGCGCCATTCGCGCATCAGTAGCAGGCAAATTCGTTCCTGTTCTCCACGGCAATTCCACCACAAAGCGAATACAGGCAAAATGTAAACCAAAATGTTCGCAAGAACATGTGCAATTGAACGATACCAAGATCTTGCAATTTGAATTGAGTGTGCAGAGAAGCAGCAATTTATTTGAAAAAAAAAAGACAAACTACGATCTTCTTGTTTGAACAAGTACAGCCAATTCCGATTTTCTTGAAACCCTAGCGGCTACTTAAACTGATTTTCTATAATTTTTCACATAATATAGTTTACCGAATTTGTTGAAATGTAAACATGATCAAAATGGTATTGTTCTGTTAGACTACTGCAATGAAAAGCCGATCTTATTTTAGACAGCTTTTCATAAGTTCCAGCAATCATCCAAAGCCTAAGTCTCTGGTTATGGCTGCACGTGAATGGCTTTTAAAAAAAAGAACGCTGTAAAGTTCAAAATCATATCATGTTTCACACCGGCATACTTTCTGCTGGATAGAACTCTTTTTTAGACACTTCGTATTCATTCAAAAATGCAATATTTGTTGATTTTAAGGCTCTGCTTATTTTCTGGAAAGACCGTGTCCATGCAGTACAACATGGAAAATAAGTTGAATTCACATGTGCGAGCAAGTGTTCTTAGGGAAATTCACGGGCCGCTGGGTGAGACGGCAAGGTGGGCTGAAGCAGTGATCTACCGATTTTCGAGCGATTTTACGTAAGTGCGATCTTTGTTGCTCAATTAAAAGTGTTTCACCGTTTTGAGTGAGAAACTCCAGATGAAAAGTATGACTTTGGCACGAAAAGACTTTCAATACTTTTATTTTGCTAATATTACGGATGAATAAATCGTCATTACGATCACTTTGATGGAATTCAGGAGGCCACTGCGTCCTAACTGCTTCCAACAGTGACTCGAAGACATTCAGATACTAAGAGATTTTCTGTACACCTTCATATGCTTGAAAGCAGCCCGATCATCGCGTCAGCCCACCTTGCCACCTCCCCAGCGGCTCCATGAATTGGCCAAAGACCACTTGCTCGCGCATGCGAGTTCAATCTCATTTTACAAACGTTACGCTATCAAATGATTACTAATGTTTCAGAGAAAGAGCTTTGTCTTGCGAGAAGAAGGGTGTGAAACATACAGGATTTCCTTCCGTAACCACTTCAGTGGAAAGCTTTTCCGAAAACCACCCACTTAGGCTGCAACCAGAGATTCAAGCTTTCAAATAATTGCTAATACTCCCATGAAAAGTTCCTTTGCAGCGAATGGGATCGGTTTTTCAATTGTCGTTGTGCAACCGAAGAGTACCAATTGAACTATCCAAGACCTCTTATTCATAAACTACGAAGATATCTGATACCCCTCGAAAAATATGACTATATTGCTAAAATGCTTCCTAGAAATTACAGTAATCTCCTCTTCTCTGAATTCGCGCGAAGGCGTTCCGCACTCCCCTCTCTGTTTGAAGAAATTCAGACATTCCACCCTCCCACATACACGAAGAGAAGCTGGAATAAACTCCATTTGGGCGATTATCGTGTTCGGAAACGGGAAAAGCCACACTTCTCGGCACTTGGAAAATTTGAATTTCACCTAAGTAGGATAGAAAAGCAGGTTTTAGCTTGCGAAGATCCACAAATTCCAATGATTTTGCGCCAATTATTACTTGGAATGTATCAGGCTCACCGTTTCGGGCCAATGTCTATACAAAAAAAGATACACGACTTTTCAAAGACCCTTCTCGCCGAATTACAACTTTTTCCTCAAACTTTCAAGAGCAGTTCGAAAGCGTAAAGCTCGATGATTTTGACAGTGTGTATGGTTTCTCAAACTTTCACATTTGATTTCATTTGCTTGCACTTTTGCAGTTTGTGAATGGAGTTTCGCTATACTTTTGCTAGTTGTTCGATAGCTCAAATTTTCAGGATCCTGGTAAAAACTGCAATTTTCGAAAGGGTTCTTTATCGCAGTAAAAGCGAAAAGAAGATTGTCCATGAGGTTTTCTTCACAAATGTGACATATATATACATCGAGGCGTGTGGATATGTAGAGAAAACCATGGAGTATCACGGCAGTGCAAAAGAACCTGAAATTTTCATAAAATGGAGCACAAACCCTAACTAAATAACAAGAAAGTGAGGGCCGTTCGCGAATCGCGCTGAGCTATCGTTCAACTGCCGTTCCTGAAGGGTTAGAGCGGACAGTTGATATTGTTTTTAGCAAGGCTCGATATGAAAATTGTTGCCCAGAATGTGTCAAAATTAGGCTGTACAAAAATGCTTGAGGCCTACTACTAATAGGGGTAGTGTAACAAACTGAAAAATGATGAGTATAGGAACCAACAAAGCACATCCAGGAAAGCCGATGCTTGAACCTGCACTCCGGAAGGGCCAGATGCCCAACATACATACCAGCCACTGTCATGTTTACTGACATCAATGATCGACAAGTCGCCTTCCTTAAGCAGAAGACTAAAGATCTGAAGAACTCATTCTGCAATAATTCTGACATACTTTGATGTTGACCTTAAGACCAGTTTTTGTTGTTTTGATTGGTCTATTACGGAACATCCACGTGTAATTTATGTCGCTTGATTGTGCATCGGCATGACACCTCCAGAAAACCTTCGATCCCTCGACGACTGTCTTGTTTGTTGGAAAAAAATCGAAGGTAGGCAATTCTACACATAAGAGAACTGTCAGAAATTTTTGCCATGAAAAGAAATGAAGTGAAATTAAGTGACTCACTTGGAAATTTGAGTTCTATTTGCGATGATGCACGTCCTTCAACATTTACGGCTTGGCAAGTATAAATTCCCTCAAAAATGGCACAGTACTGATCATCGACCTACTTCGCAGGAAATAATCATGATCACTAAGAAACAAATCTATTCAGACATATTAATACTCTATGTGCAAATTTGCTTCAACTTTAGTGTCTAGCGTGTATAATGTACCCGAAAATGATTCATAAATAGTTACCTCATGCTGCTTTTCCAAGCTTTCGATATGTAGTATTGGTCCAGTGCTGACTATATTATCATCCTAAGATAGTCGCAAGTAAAATCCTCACATGATTTTCTATGTTCAATAAATGATAGCTATACTTTTGTCCAGGTGATTTCTGGAGGTGGGACACCGTCAGCTTTGCACTCGATTGAGAGGAGATCACCGACATTGCCGTAGTTTACTTGATGATCTTTAGGCGAAAGTAGGACGGGAGCCGCTAAATTATGAAGAGGTGCTATCACATTCCAAAATGCTTGACTCTCTTTAGAGTTTTGTTCATGCAATGTTCCGTCAAGGCATTGTATTAGTGGCTATATATATAACTTTTTTGAAAAAAATTTTTTCTTTTGAATTACCGCCTTCTCGTTGTTCTTATCATTGGCCTGTACGAGAAATAGGTTTACAGCGTTTAAAGGCAAGAACTACTATCAACTCTTGCTGAGAACCTGCCCTATATAGGTACTACACTTTACTGTTATTGTAAATGCGCAAAACAGTAGATGCACTATAAGCTACTTTTTTACATTCCAAAAAGGAAAGATGCCGCCATATCATCACAAAGCTGCATGTAGTCGCAGTGCAGTGGTTAATAGATCCAATGAAACAGGAATGATGCTCAAAAAGTCCATCGAAGCGAGAAAAAGAATAAAAATAATCTTAAATTAGAAGATGTCTCAGTTTATGAAAATCTCGTGGTGGAAAGACGAAGGAATCAAAGTGAATCGTTTACTAATTGGAGAAACAGTTGTTGTCTCAACGCTATAGCAGGAATCGTTTTAAGAACTATAAAGGAAATCACCGACAGCTAACGCAAAGCGTTGATCCTTTTACAGAAAGCTGTATCAAAATAAAATGAAACTTTTGTGCAACTTCAATGACGCGAATGAAAATGTACTTGAGAAGGCTTTTTGATGCGAACATGCCCACCTAACTCTTCAAGTTGCAATTTTCACACAATGTTCCATAAACGATTGAATAAAGTTTTTGCAGTCTAACGATAAGGAAAATTATTTGACGTTAAGTTAGCTCACTAAATATTTATGCTCTCACCAAAAACACTATATTAATCGAGGAGAATAAAATGTCAACAAAAGTTCGGTGAAGAGAACTTTCCGTCATTTTTGTGAACTTTGGAAGGCAATTTCAAGTGTAGAAGTAAAAGCCGTAGTTTTTAAGATCCCGTCGAACACAAAGATGTGTTTACGACAAAGGTGAGCTTAAAGTGTAAAAATTGACAGCGGAACGTACGCATTGTTTTAACAGCATTGGCGTCCTACGAGGCAAAACTTGAAACTCAACACTTTCTCTTTTCATTTTCACTTTACACTTTACATAACACTTCCTACCAACCATTTACAATGAGGCGTAGAGGTGGTCCATTCTCGGCTCTCGTTGGTTGTTTACCAAATCGTGTTAGAACGCAGTGATATTGTCCGTTATCCTTGTTGCTTACTGAATGGATAGTCAATCCTAGATTCGTGCCCCGAGCTACACCTCCTAGAATGAGATAAATTCTGAAAACAATTTCAAACTAAAAGTGTTATCAATACAAAAATTTAGCACACACAATCGACCGGTTGGTCAACAACAGTCACCACTTTGTTCGATCTTCTTTTGACTCCTTTGATGAGTGGCTTACTTATGTTGCAAAAAAACTGATTAGCTGAGCTTTGGTGGAAAAAGGGTATGGGTAATAATCCCTGACCTATATCTGCTCTATTTTGTTATCCTGCCTCACCTGCTCTATGATCCTCAGGTGATTTCCGATACCAAGGTGTGCTGTAGATATCGAAAAATACTAGAATCCTATGCCCAAGTACAATATTCTGTCTCAAATCACCTCGAGTGGCATTAAAACTAATACTACCTTTGAACAACGTGCAGGATGTTCTTACTATTTTTTCGAAATTACTATATGCCCCGAAAGGGGCGATTCTGAAGAATTTCATAGCTCTACTGGAGCTGAAGCTGACAAAAGTCCGTGTCCCCGCTATTATCACAGCTCACAGTATTGCGTCAACCAGCGCATTCGTTGCACTGATGATTGACTATGAACCTTTTATCTCTCTCTCTCTCTCTCTCTCTCTCTCGCTCCATATATATATATATATATATATATATATCTGTGCTGAAAGCCACTCCAATACAAAGATGCCCCAACAACAGTTGAACTCATGTCGATGGCCAGCATTACGAAAGGTCAAGGATAAAGCGTTTAATGTTGATGGATTCCAAGGGAAAGTGTCATGCACTTGGCTTCATTATAAGTTATTAGGAATAAGTACATGCATACTGACTATGTAATTAATTGCGGTTACTTAACAATGTGCGAATCGATGCTGGTATTCTCCCGGGCATCTGTACTAAATGTTTTTGAGCTCGAAAGGATAAGAGGTAATTTTTGGTTTTCTGTGAAAACATTGATCGATTTTGTGCGTAATAAAAGGCACCTCCAACCATTAATCTATACGGATTTCTAGAGAAGAGGATATCAACATAAATTCACCTTGAAATTCCAAACAAGTAGACTTTACTTGTACACATTTATCACTTCTCCCATGCTACATGGTACTAAAACATCGATAGAGTTTAATAAAAGGATGCACTTCAGCAAATTGCTTGTCGCCAAGTTAGCTAATTTTTTGATAGATTGAACTACTTGTTTTTCATCATGACACGTTGAGCTAATGTGATTGAGTCGACACCGTCCGATTCCTCCTCTTCACTCCGTCAGCGAGTGATCGAGTCGGTGGCATGGGTCCCTACAGAGGCTTCTAAAGCTTCTTGGTGCTTCGTGTACGATTTTTCACTAGGAACACAAATTTGACTTGAAAAAAAATTGTAATGCTGCTTGATTGATTCCTTTAAGGAAATAACAATTGAATTAGTAAAACTGTCGAAAGAAGTTATGGGATAACCCTATATTTCAGAAGTTAATCCAGTTACAACGTGTTCTTGGAAGTGATCAGATGACCCTAACCAATCTTACGCGAAGCAAGCTTTACTTGCTATGAGTGTGCCGTTTACCACCACCTCATTTTATCCTTGTTGCAGGTAGCATAAGAAAATGTGCTCTCAAACTTCGTGAAGCTTTTAGGTTTTTTTTTCATTTGCCCGTACATCACTATTCGACTGTTCGCCAAGTTTAGAAGGATCGTGTGGTTAATTGAATATTTTGTAAAAGTTTTCTTCTAGGGAAGTTTCACTTTTTGCTGCAATATTCATTTGTTTGAAGCAGAGCATTGTTTATGGGATTCCATAATAGTTCTAAGCCCAACTAATTTTGGCCGTGATGCTTTTCTAGCAGTAATTTCACGTTCGTCAGCCTTGAATTTGTTTAGAATTGAATTCTTAAAATGAAAGATATGGAAGAAATTTGAATTTCTCGGCAAATGATCCGAGCAATTCCAAAACTGACATTATCTTGAGAAATACCATCATGCCTTTCCGCACGAAATTCAGTCCGTTTATTTCACTTTAGTCTTTGAAAAATGGCGCTCTTTCACTGAAAAAGCAAAAAAGTCGGATCTCATGAATTAACCAGTTCACAAGTGGGTAAAAAAACCTGATCGAATAATATAATAACCCGTAATAATGATCTACAAAATTCAAGTGGTATCACATCATTGTTCTTTCTGTTAGACGAGAGAAAATGAAGAAGAGATTCCTTCCGCTGGACAAGAGCTACTCATAATCACTAGGTCGTTCTATAAGTGTTCGCACTAGAACAATGAACACCAAATTTATTAGTGAATAGTACTCAAAACTTCTTGGTTTTGGCATTATTCAATTTCGCATTTTTTGCAAGCATTTTGGTGTACAACTCAGATATCGTAAGAACAAATTTGCTTGGTACCCATGTATGAATGTCGCACAGGGGAAAATGCTAGATAAGCGGCACGCAAGATCAATGAAGCTTTCTGAGAACGGCCCGAGCGTGACTGATCCTCCAGGCTGTTCTCTCCAGCTCTGAGCTTCGCTGACCACTACCTAGCCGTCCTTTCTGCAACCGTATCATTGTCCCAAGCTCCATTAATCACTATCATTTTCCCTTAACTGCCATTCGTACATGGACATCAAACGAATTTGTTCCCAGAACAGATCCATCTCAAAGCAAGTAGGCAATTTTCATACCTAAATATTCGCAAGAAAATGCGCGTTTCAAAGGAATCCGAAATCATGCAATCTTAATTACCTCTTCAATAAATTTGGTGTTTATAGCTCTGGTGCCAAAACATATGAAACGACCTAATAGTGATCATTCGAAAGCTCAAATTTCGGTATACAGGCTACGTGTATCGTCCAAAAAAAGGCTTTTTACAACGCAATAGCATTCAGAGTATATTATGTTTCACACGGGCATCTCCTTTTATCATAATCACGCTTATATTTTGCCGGACAAAGCTCTTTCCTCAGACTACTAAAAATCTTTTGATGGCTCAGTTTTCGAAAGATCCAAAAATATGTTTACTTTTCACAAAGGCTTTTTCACAGCACTATAAGGAAAAGAATAGTTTTTTAATTCATATACGCATATTTCTCCCAGGACAGAACTCTTCCTTAAGATATACGTAGCCACGATGGCGTAAGCTTCACAATTCCAACGCTGTGTTTATTTTCTAAAAACAGTGTTTCAGTGCGGTGTAGCAGTGAAAATGAGAGCCAGTTTCACATGCGGCTACATATTTTCTTGTTGGCTATTGCTGCGCTGGCTCTGGATCGTTGTGCGACCAATTGATAGCGCTGGCCCAAGTCACAGTAGGTGCGATTTTTGTTCGAATTTAGGACTTTCGTTCGTCTCGAGAAAAACATCAGATAAAACGTATGACTCTGATACTCAAAGATCTCGTCTACACGCTCATATGCTTTTCGCGCTTTGAGCGAATCATAAGAGTGATGCGGCGGGTGTAAAACATATCCAATCACCAGTTCAAAATATTTCCAGATAGCTCATTCCAGCTGTCATGTTCGTAAGAAATTGAAATTATAGTCTCACTTAGAAAACTATTGTATCTAATGATCACGAAATAGCACCAAACTATATGTATGGCAGAAATATTAAGACGTAGTTTTTACATATATTGCTACTAGTTTGATGTGTACTATATCGCGAGTAGCTACAACGTTTCGAACCCGTATGTGAATTCAATCATCTTTATCTATCACGTTTTCAAGGCATTGTTGCGCATTGCAGAAATTCTGTCGCTAACATCATGTGAACCCGTACCGTACATACAGATACTACGAGCAAAATCTACTGGGCATTTGCATAATGGCCGTGTGGCTATTTCATTCTTTCTAAGAAAGTTTTGTACTGGAAAATCAATGCAATGGTCTACGATGTACATTCAAGATTGGCAGAATTGCATCAAAATTAACGTTGCCTATCAAAATTGAAAGCAAAACGTGTTGCTTTGAGACTGCTACAATTTTTTTGGTATCCAGGTGTTCTCAGTATCTTATGGCACAGTTCTTCTCATTTATCAAATTGAATATACAGTATTGTGCTAGTGGTAAATCCTTAGAAATAAATAATCATGCTGATGTTACAGTAGAAGCTGCTTACTCACCACTTCCACCCGTCTATTAAAAAAGTATTCACGAGTTGGAATAAAAGTGACGAAAGAAATGCGACGACGAGCTATTGCAAGGTCTGATCACTCACCTTGTAGAATTGGTGCAGTATGTCCCGCTTCTGCGCCATAAGCACTCATGATCAACTTATTGTCTTTCCTCCATTCCAATGAGTAATTGAAGTCTTCAGGAGTAGGTAATGAACATGGCAACGTGATAGATTTACCTTTCCTTCCCCAGAATGTTCGCATTCTTTAAAAGTGCTCGTCAATTCCTTAAGTGGCAGATGCAAACTCAATCGATGTTTATAGTTGCGAGCTGTCCTTTTCTTCAATCAAAACTTGCACGGGCTTGGCACGCCTTCTTTGTCAAAATTTTATGGCTAACTTTTCGACGACCTCGCCCTTGTCAGAGCTTAGACCTACTACATCATACCATATCTAATATTCGGCTATATCTTGTACGCATAAAGTGTCTGCTACAAAACAATTCAGCAGTGTGGTTATTTCAAAAAAAAACCCTACCCTTTTGATGCTCATATGGGAGAGGTCACCGGTCTCATATGGCACATTGTGGCAAAACCATACTTAGACTAGAAAAGGAATCTGAGACAGGTGCCATATTATTTAGTCATGCTCAGGCTTCTCCCCGTATTGTTGGACTTTTGCGTTTGCCTAAAAGGATTCAAGGGTTTTCGCGCGGTCGTTTTTAATTCTTGCCTTGAAATTCCTACTGCCATATAGAAGTCCACATTGTTGTGACTCTGCCCCAAAAGCACCTGAAGGATTTCTTACTTGACTATTCGATTTCCTGTCCCCGTCGAAGAATGAAATATTCAGACATTCCACTGAATACATTCCTGTCCCCGTCGAAGAATGAACTATTGAGACATTCCACTGAATACATTACGGATACCTTTTTGTCATCCGTACCATATTTCGACATTTTGAAAAGAGTAATTACTGGTTGTTTTGTAACGTCTGAGTAGTCATTCAGTAGTCGGAATCAAAAGGATCTGAATATGCAAAATCGCTTTATTATTGCGCAATAACATCAAAAAATAAAATTATATTTCTCATCCAAACATTTTTCACTCATCAAAAATATTTCTTTATACTTTTAGTAACTAATCGATAGACCACATTTCGCTGATTCCATTAAATTTCTTCTTTAAAGGGAGTTCTCGGTGGCTGTGGCAACCAGAAGAAGATTGGGTTCGCAAATTTGACACTGGAAAAGCCACGGTGGCTTAGCGGCCTTGTCGCAAAAACCTTTTCCAAATACCGGCAAAGCACGTTAATTTGGTAGCGATGTTGCGCTGCGCGAAACTCAACATTTTGCTACGGCGCACTAAAATGAACTTTTCAAACACCAAGGAGAGCATTGGAATGGGCGAGATTGAAACTATCGAATGGTTGCTAAAAGTCTATCTTGCTCAGCGAGAAATATTTGAACGTGAAACATAATTTCTTTTGCTACTACAACGCAGTAAAACATTCATATCGAAATTAAGATGCGCTGTTAAAGTTTTTGAGATCTGAGCTATCACATACTTGTTAAATCTTGAGAAAAAAAAATCAAAAGGCGTTTTTTTCTTAGGAGTTTGTGAAAAGGTTGTAATGAAGAAAATGATCTAAAGTTGTAAAACCCAATCTTCTGTTAGGTGTCACAGTGCATTCAAAAGTCCATTTCGAAAACCAGATACATCATTAGAATCCTTGAAATTTGCTCTACCGAACAGTTTTTGAAAGTGTAAAGAAATTTGCTCAATGAGAAATGTTTGATCGAGGAACAAAATTTTATTCCAACTTGCCAGCATAAAAATGGAGCCATTTTGAAAAGAAAAGACACCATTTGAATACTTCTGATTTAAACTATTAAACATTTTTTATGACCTTGAAGAAGCCTATGAACTTCGTTTTTCAGAGGGGTCGAAACAGCGTACGAATAACCATGAAGTACCACATTACGTCGCCAAGTGGTTCGGAACCGCTTGTAGGACCGTCTATGCAAAACAAGCTATTGCGCTATGTCCACATGGTAGAGACGAAGGGTGCATGAGTTTGGCCACAGTATACCAGATTTCTTCCACGACATCTGGTTAAGAATATTTTGGGCGACGGGAAGATCACTTTGGGTCCGCATCAAAGAAAAGACTTTAGTTGCCAAAAAAATAGGGGAGGTAAACACAACGATGTAGACTTCGATGTGGTAGCGAAAATCATGGAGCAAGAATCAAAACTGTTGCTGCGGAAACTCTGGAAGACATTTGGATAAATTACAAAAGTTCAAGAATGAATAGAAGGGAAGAATGCCTGAGCATAACAAATGATATGGCGCCTTAACTCAAATTCATCTTCTAACTCGAGTATGTTCATTTTTGACAGTGTGTCACATAAAGCCGGTGACCTCTCCCATATAAGTATCAAAAAGGTGAGACTTTTTCTCTTAACATAACCAAGCTGTTGAATTGGTTAGCATTAGATTTCTGATGAAAACGCGATATTAACTGAGTAATTATATACGATATGTTTAGTACGTCTAGGGCTCCGAGGCAGGCGAGGTGACCAAAAAGTTAGCCATCAAATCTTGAGAAGAAAAAGCGTACCGACCTCATTCAAGTTTTAATTGAAAAAAGGAAAGTTCGTAAAAAAATTTCTATATCTTCACCCATGCCGAGTTTTAAGGAGAATCGGACTATTGAGTTACGTGATCGGCAGTGAAATTGTTAGCAAAAACTTTATATGTAATGAACACCAAGAAAGTCGGAGATTTAGCTGTCCCAGCACTACATATTTATGAACCTGCAGTATATAGTATCGCTAGTTCCTATTCCAATGTATAGAGGCAAGATGCGATTGGAAATACCACTTCTAAGTGCTGCAGACGCTTTTATAAGGGAAATTTTAAACTCAATCACCGCTATAAGATATTGAACGTTGCAAGAATAATCGATGTCAGCCACGAGGAAATCTTCGAAGGTTTCTAGGATTCTAAATTAAGTTTCCCTACAATTTCCACGATACGTCTCCACTAATCGACATTTAAGCAGATCTCTGTAGAGAAGCTTAAATGATGTGAATCGCATCTCTCTGGAAGCATATATCTGGATCAGATCTGTGCGAGAACAAAAAATTCCTATTAGGGGGCATCACGCAGTTACAAGGAAGATGACGAGAGAAGTGTAAAAAAAACTAAGCAGAGGGCATAGACCACTTGCATTTTGAAACAATTATGTTCTGTAGTTTTAAGGTGGAACAATGAAATGATCTATTTCATCAACTCAATAGAAATTCTAAATATCTAATATCTTTCACTACAGGCATGCTCAACTTAATTACTAAAGTGAACAGAGCTAGGATAGTGGAAGGAATTTCACTGGTGTATAAAATTCTAAAAAGATCCTATATACGCAACCCCGAGCATTTGAAAGTTCGGATCCTATTTGGCCAACATAAGCATCTAACAAAACAATAAAAGAGAACTCAGCTGGAACAATGAGATCTGTTAAGGCAATGTGATAGAATCCACTCTAGGTGGTCTCTGATTTAAATTTATCATTATTCAAAGGAAGATATCAAAATAGAGCAAGAAACACTAGAAAGACATTCCAATTTGAAAAGATTTGTACGGCCATCATGATAAATATAAGGTGAACTTGGTGGAACTTTTCTAATATTCACTAATTCGGTTGGCAAGCATTTTTGTTAGATCTTTCGAGACATCTATATCATACATGGTTTATCCAAGAAAAATACTACATGACTTCACGCTTAGTTGCCTACGAGAGCAGACCAAGCTAATTGAGAACATCTGCACAACGGATATACATAGCTTGTGAATTTTTGAGTTATAGGAAAGTGTTGTACTACCTCTACGAAGCTTGGCAGAGCTTCTGAAAGGTTTCCAAGAATAGCACCATGAATTATTATTATCGTTTTAAGACGATTATGCATTCAACAACCAACATGAAGTGTATTTCCTCGTGAGGTCAGAGGTTTATTCCATGAGATATGCGTTCAGAACAGAATAGTTATTTCAAGCATAAGTACACTCCTCCTATAGCAAAAAGAATTTTCAGATTAGTATTATCACGTGGAAGTTAAAATGATTGGAAATTGATTGCAAAGACTTTTTGGAGACATTTATGTGCTACTTTTCATGTCATGAAGGCTCAAGCACGAATGCAATGAAGGAATGATATAAGGGCGAAAAAAGTTGGAAAGAAGCCAATGCCGCATATAGGATCGGGAATACTCATCTCAAAAGTTCTGGGGTCACGTCGCACGGGCAGCTGTCGCCATTCTTGTGATGACCGGATGACCTCAGTCGCTTGTTTACGAATACTACAATAATTGTAAACTATAGCATAATACACAGTTCCGTTGTTATCGTTGAATCTTCGTCACCGATATTCGCCAAAGCTTTCCAAGAATGAAAATCATGAGAAGTCTTTTGAAGTGCGGTAATATTATACTCAATAAAGATGATGATGTGCACCTTAAAGAGGGGCTGTAATAAGAAATAAAGAATTTCAGTGGGACGATAATGTGTCTCTACTTTTTTTGGAAATGAAAGTAAATGCGTTCGAAAGCTCGTCTCAAAATTTTTCTACAAGGGAACTGGAACCCTATTTTCTCCTAACGCATTCTCATTGACAAATGTAACCATTCCTTAGAGATCATGAAATCCCCTATCATTGTAACTTTGGCTAGAAGCGATTTTTCTTTGTCTCAAAAAAAACGCCTAAACCACCTCCTTCTACGTACAGTAAGACTTTATGTAAAAACGATTGGTTGATTTTAGTGCAATATAAATGAGCTGAATATTCAGGATTCCTTAACCACTAACCTTTTGATACAACATCTTGCAATGCCTGAAAATTTAAGGAGATAATCAATGGAAAAGGCCTTTTGTAATTTTGAAACCTCAGTTGAAGGCAAGCCCACTATCAGCAAGAAAGGTGAACAATAATCATGTTTCAAATGCCCAAGAGCCACCACAGAGCAGATGTTGCTTAACATCTAACATATCTGTTAAAAGGAGCGTTCAATTGATCTGTGTGCATCCGTTTCAGTGCATATTTTCCATCAGATCCTAGAAAATGTGGAGCTAACTGGATCCTCTGAGATTTATCGCTCCATTAAAGAGTTCCTACAAAGGGAATGAGGAAAGAAATTCTGCGCCAAAGAAAGTGCCATCAAGTTTTTCCGCTTAAAGGACCTATATAAAGCGTTTGGGCAATATTACAGCCTTTACGCAACACCTTAGGTGTTAGGAGAAACCATGCTATTCCAATAATATCAGGTTGTGGTTTAAACACATCCTAAACTAGTCGTAATGAATCGAATATATATATGTACATATATATAGATATATATATGCATGTATATGCATATATATGCATACATATATATCAACAATTGAAATCTTGTTGCTGATCCATTTTACTAAAATCGCGATATTTGAGCTTTTTGATGCAATGAAAGGCTGAGAGAAAGGCTCTCTTCAGTTAACAAGCCGAAAGTGAAACATGATTTTATTTTACGTTATTACAGCGCACTAATGAAGCCTTACTAGTTTCAAATGCGACATAGAAGTTTTTGAGATTCAAGCTTTCAAAAATGTTAAAGCTCTGGAAAAAAAGTTCAAAGCGTGTTGTTCCCAAAGTGCTGACAATGATTATCAATAATCAATAAGTGCCATTCATTTTTTCCTTCCCGTAGATAATACTGGGCTTTCATATTGGAACCGCACGAGACTTTGTTCTATCGTTTTGGGCTTGGGCCGTTCATAAGCCTAAGTCTCAGCCGTCAGGAGAGCGAAACGCAACCTTCTTTTTGGTCTTCTAGCGTTTTGATAAAGATCTTTTGCAATAGTGAAGTTAAAGGAAAGTCGGCTCTTCAATTACTATAACGCTATGTGAAAAACAAAGTATTATCAGCAGACAATCACTGTCATCAACGGCAGTGTATAGGAGGTGCAATGCCGAGTCCTCATTCTAACGGTACCCCATCGAAGAAGATCCGACTCGAACGACAAGGAAGGCGAACACCACAATGGAAGAACAATTATGGAGGATCGCCCTAGATCAACCGGCTCTGTAGAAGATGAAACGTCTTGAAATGCAAACTAAAGAAATAAAAGTTTCTCTTTTGATCCACTCCGTGTTTTTGCTTAATTTTCAAAGAATGTGTGACCTTTCAAAGACATTTTGCAATGGAGCCTTTCATGAGTCTGTTGTGGGCATTTATACATTGCAACAAGACACGTGCTTCGACTTTCTAGCCTCGTCAATACATTGTCAGATTAAATTGCTCTTGGGTGAGGTCTCAGAATGTGAATTGCAATGATAGCACATAATTCAAATATTATTAGGTCTTCTTATAAGTTCCAGCGCTAGAGTAATAAATGCCAAATTTACTAACCATAACTAATCAAAAATTCTTTACGACACCATTCACGGTATGCGCCATCATCTTGTGCACATTCATGCCATCTTTTAGGAAACAAATCGATACAGCACTCATAAAACTCGTCATCCTTGGATTTAGAGAAAGTTGTCAATTTTTGATGCAAATGATTGATGCCTGGAAACTTCTCCTTGCTCAAGTAGTGCTCCAGCTATCAGAAGATGTGATGGTTAGGTGCAGACAAGTCAGAACTGTAAGATGGATGATTCAGGATCCCATAGTTAAATTTCGTAAACTTTCTCCTTTCCAGTTTGGCGATATGCAGCTTTGTTTTGTCTTGAAGCAGGATGAAGGTGCGGCGACGTTGACGGGACAGGGCCCGATTGTAACGGTCCAGATACTCACAGTAGCTCTTGGCCCTGATCGTCTCTCGAAATGTGTTCAGGAAGATAACGCGTACTTTGGATAGTATTGTTAAGCAATTTTCATTACTTCTAATCAGTAAATTTGGTGCTTATTGTTCTAGTGCCAAAACCCATGAGAGGACCTAATACGATTACAAGGATGCTGAGATACGAACAAAACTTAGGACATGATGTTTTCTTTGGTAGACTTGAACTGTATTGCTAACCTTTCAGGAGACAACACACTCACACTACTCCATTGAAGCTTACGCACTGCCATTTTATCGGTCGTGTTATCCTTGATCCCCATAGCCGTGTTAATAAACGTATCGCAGCATTTCTATGCTTACTGAATACATTGAACTGCTAGCACGACACAAGAAATTCAAACACGAAAACGTTTCCTTGAGGCTGCAATTTCATTTCATCTAAAGAGGGATTTGAACCACTGACCTCTCACTTTCACTTGGCATCACTGAGCAAAAAGACAACGACAATAGTACAAATTTATCATGAGAGAGAACCCTTTCGATCCTTGTTTATAAGAATGATCAGGAACAAAAGTGCTCAAAATTTATTTGCTTCACTAAGTGAAGCAACGAAGCTGAGTGCCTCAAACTGTGGAATGCAAAGTGCTGCGTCTAATCGTGAAGAGAAAATGTGCTTCAATCTAATACTATTTTTGGTAATGTTCTATTATGGCGGCGTCACTTGAGGCCTTCGGTAAAAGCGTATTTTCTGCTTTTGTAAAACGTTTCTGAAATTTATCGATAGCTTAAGTCAAGTGAATTTCAGTGGCATACTTAATTTCTCAAATAGCTTATTTCTGGCGCCGTATCAGTGAAAATAATATTTTGCCTATCACTCGTAAATTTCTCGCTGGATAAAAGCTTTGTTGTGATGAACTTTTGATTGTTAGATAGAGAAAATCTTTCCAATTATAAAAGCATACTTGACCTTCGGAAACGACTTCTTGGAGCTTTGTAACGACCGAAAGAATGTTGGGTTTCACACTCACTTCTAGTCGGCTAAGGTGTGTTTACAGAAGTTCTTTCCAAAGACAAACATATCTTTTTAATCAGAAAGATTTGCTCCATCTGATAGCTAAAGTGTTGTTATTGAAAAACTTTTGATAGGCGAGAAATCTTCAAATGTTAGTTAAAATCTCATTTTGAGTGATATGGCGCTATAAACATGCAATATGAGAAATAAATTATACCTCTAAAATTCACTTGATTTGAGCTATCAGATAATCATACATTCGTCAAATAACAGCAAAGAATGCGCTTCTACCGAAGGCGTGGCGCCCCCATAATAGAACAGTATCCCATTTTGTCCTCATGCAAACAGCAATACGACACTTGATCACGTGTGCTTATGGACATAATTCTTTGCCTGCATCTGCGGTGGTTCTGATGACTTGATAAATCATCCAAAATTATTAAAATAAATTGAATTATAGATGCCCATTTCAGCGATGCTACACTTCTGTACTTCTGTATCTACTGTTATCACTCCAGTTCTTCTAGGCAAACTATTTGAGGGGTCTCCTTCTAATATTTCTGCATTTCGCTGTCAAATGGATTCCTACCGCGAAATTATCCCTTAAAATAATGGACTAAGGAATAAAACGGGCGCAAAGGAGCTGAAAAGTTGAACTGATAGGAGCATCGTCTGAAAACGGATTTGTTACGTAGAATGTTGGTACATCGTGTAATAAGTTCTGTAGAGTAACTCATCGAGGCGAATTCGACATTGAAGGCGATGGAGATCACACTTTTGTGCCACTGACGACGGCTAATTGAAGAGCTCAATGAGAGCAAAAGCATGTGCAACTCCTAAAGATTTGCGGAAAAACTTAGTGCAATCGTCTCAGCTACTTCTGAGCACCTTATAAACCAGAAAGGGGAGCCTTGACAAACGAATGTTTCACCAAATGAATGCTTTCCAAAGAAACTGCCGTTTCGAGGTATCGCCAACCCTACATTTGGTCAGCTAAAGCAGCGCATTTTCGGCATTATCGTAAACGAGAAACAAGTTAGAATGTTGGGCAAGTCTACTAACCTTGTAATCCTGAGCAAGAGCTATCAGGGCGTTCTCACGTGGATTGCAGAAGTTAGCCTGCCGCAAAAATGTCTGATAGCAATCTACCGTTTCCACAGAGAAGGGTGACCTAGTGGATTTATGACACATTCAAACCAGTAATTAGGTAAGTCGAAACGTCTGCACAGTAAGCGGGTTCATAAACTGCGTTATCTGTTTCCACTAAAGACCGCGCAAATAGGTTATCGCTGTGCATTGAAGTGATAGGACAGTATTTTCTAAACGATGTAAAGTTTCCAACTTTTTGACCTTGTAGTCACCTAATATCATTGGAATTAGTCGTAAATCAAAATGTTGTGCAGGGTAGTACATAAAATCTAATTTCTCAGTAACATTCCATCATATTTCTGTTTTCAATCGTCATGATGAATTATGTTGATCACTTGGGAACGGGGAATGCAGAAATGGAAGTTATCGGGAAATCAGCACGCCTATTATGTGGGGTACGTAATGCCCAACTTCTCACTAGTAGTTCTTTTTCTATTTCCACTGATCATAACAAGCTATAGGGCTCGCATGGGGTTGGGCGGAGACGAGAAGTACCAAATGCGTTCAGTATCATTTGCAGAATACCTCCGAATGCTCACAACGATGAGGTTGGAACGTAAATTATAGTATAAGGTAGCAAATCTATGTACATCTCCAAATCAATAATCATGATCTTATGTATATTCCTCTAATTTTCCCAATCCTTCAAGTTCCCCAGCCGTCGAAAATTGTTGAGAACAGGTAATGCTTATCATTGGTGATAATGTTATTGTATTCGCCGTGAAAACAGTAAATAACGTCCGAATGAATCTAAGCACCCCATTGAAATCAGTATAGATTCATTTATCGATATTTAGCTTAGATATAGCAAACTGGGGTTCTTTTCTGAGATTATCTTTCCATTGTTTTGTTCACAAAATAAAAAAGAATTTGAAGAAGAGCTTGAGAGGATTAAAAAAGGTTTCGAAGATCACAGCTGACGTATAAAGTAGACAGAGCCTTTCTTGATTTATTTCCAAGCTTTTAACGATTATTCGATTGCTTGGATTTTAGATATTTCAATGCTGTACTAGTATTTTGAAGATTTTTGGTGCGCTGTTACAGCAAAAATGAATTACGCTTCACCTTCGGCGTAGATTCTTTGCCCGTCTAGGGTTTGTGAATGGGTTTTCAACAGTACTGTAGTGAATGAAATTCTTTTTGTTCAACCGATTCTAGCGGCGGTATGATGTTTCAATTATACTCATTGATGCAGAGTGATATGCAAAACTTTCGCGTCAAGCGGGACTATGATCGGTAGACAGATAGATAGCTGCGATGTAGCGTAGAAAGAGTGGTGTGCAAAATGGCGTCAGTAGTGTAACGGATAGAGCACGCGCTCCCGGATAGAGTGAGGTGCGTGTTGTACCGCTTGACGCATGAGTTTTACACCTACTTTACATCAATGGGTTATTAGAGATATAGTTTGTGCGATAACTTATATTATTATAAACTAAAACTTCTAAAAGCTAAAATTAAAACCAAAAGTTGTATTATTTCCATATTGTAGCTATGAAGTTATGAAGAATTCGAGATGAGGTTCAAGGGTGTGAAACGTGATATTCCAATCGCACTATAGCGCCTCGAGATTTGAGTTATGAATGACTGCTGCAAGTTGCCGAGAAGCTTCCCACATTGGCCAAGTAAGTGAAGCATATCCGGTGTGAAACAAAATTTAATTTTCACTGCTACAAAGTATTAAGAAACCATGCCTATTACTGAGAGTATCAAAAACTTTCTAAAGATTACTAGAGGTTAAGATCCCTCTAACGAGAATAGCCTCACACTAGACGGGTCCCCGAACGGGTACACTCCGTCGTGAAACGATTCAGCGACATCCAAAGCGGCAGCCACATAATTTAAACACTGTCTGATGAAAGATGTAGACCACATTAAAGTATGACTTTATCTAAAATTGTTACAAACCCTGCTGGAGGCAAATTTTACCACACATTGAAAATTGCCATAGTTCAAACACTTTTACTACACTGCTTAGGCTACAGATAGTTGATCAATAAATATAATATCTTCATACATCATTTCACAAACTTCATACAAATATATGGGGACACAACACTTCTAATTTTGGCGTCACAAGTCATGAAGTGAGAATAGAAAACACAAGACGTATTTCCACATCCGAATTTTGCATGAAACTTCTTAAGCCGAGATTGCAATCGATGATTTTAATACAAATCATATCTGTTGCTCTGAACGACGTGCCCTATATATAAAATAAATTCCGAGTCGATCTAGCAGCGTTGCATTTTGCAACAAATTCTACTGCTATCGCCATCTATGTGTAATCCGGGACAGACGTTTTCATCTCGGAATTCCACGTCCAAACGGACAATTTTCTAACATAAATTGAAAACAACTGGAATAGAATATAAATATGAACATAACATATGATCAGTGGCACTACCAAACAAATCCATAAGAAGTAGGATTTCGTTCATCTAGTTAATTCATAACATATGTGAGTTCTCATAGTGATGATTGCCTATGCTAATCCGTTTTGAAGGAGCGGGACTGGCGTGAGTCGAAAGCATGCTGTATCCTTGTTCGCTGCAGTCGATGGTAACACCTGTGTTTCACACAATTTTTATTTATGTAATCAATATGATCTGTAATTTGTATGATCTATAATAACATTCCTTCAAACTAAAGTGAACGAAGCTATTTATGCTTCAAAAAATCATAGTTCGGAAGTGCTCTGATGGGAAGGACGTATTTGTCGCAAATTTTTTCATGGCCCATCGCCGCCACATGCAGTTTTCGGATTCCACCAGTTCGATTCGTTTCCACGCATTCATCCTCGACGAGGATCTTCAAACATCTGACGTGTTGTTTCGCCTGCTGCATGAGGACTTCTTCTCTATAGAGCTCGTAAGTTACCGGACAAATTGATTCTCCCTGCAATCATCTAGATGATTGAGGCAAGGTGTCCCAATGTGGGCTCACGTGAGAATTTTCAAGGGAGGGCGGGACATTGCTTTCTGATAGCGTGCATCATTATCGACTTCGGTATTGCCCCTGCAGAAGTTCCCATATGAGAAATTAGAAAATAGCCCTATCATAGGCGATGGCTTTTAATTTTTCCTTTCGGAATCTAGTTTACACGATTTCGAGATGAAGTTTTACGGAAAGAGGGCTGATGAAAATGTAATAGACTTTGTGCCTCCTAGCCTTTGTAGCCCACATAGCAGCGATGAGATTATTCAAGGAGACATTGTTATGGGCCCGAGTCGCTAACGGAATTACAAGGTAGATATAGTCATGCAGTGATGCTGAAGGATTAAGGTTGAAGCCGTCCGTAATAAATCAATACCTGAGGGAAGCGCAAAGCATTCAATCTTAACTACTCCTTCAGGAAGTGTGTGTGTTTTATACAACACACGCGTGCTTACTTAACTCTGACTCCGTACTAACTCTTACAAACTCTTACTCACTTAACTCCTTCGACAGGCAGAATCTTTTTGTCAGAATTTTAGTAATCATTCAATAGCTTGGAAACGGCTACTCTATCACTGTGTATGTTTTCGAGAAAAGCTCTCTTAGTGTGATGTAGCATCCAAGTGAATGTGACGTTCTGCCTTCGGCGCAACTTTTTGCAAGACTATTAGTGGTTATGCAGTAGCTTGAAAGACCAAAAATTTGAAATAAAGTTAATTCTATAAACAGACCCCTGCGGAGCACTGTAAGAGTGGAAAAAGATTACGTATTGTACTCGAAGTAGTTAGTTTTTCGTTTGAATATAATAGCGTTTATATACAGTAGTATAGAGCAAAAAAAAGCTTATAATCATAGAAGAAAGAACAAAGCTTGTCCTATAATCATATGAACGTCTCGACTCTTTAATCACTTTATTAACTAAGGAATTATTGAGAGTAATTGATAAATTGACGTATCATACAAGGTTCAGCATCATTTTGACAAACTCTTCAATGTTTTCGAAATTTCTTCACATGTAAGAGCTATATATGGATCAAAACATGAAGACTATATAGGAGATCATAGAGCGCCAAATAGAATAAAAATCCCAGGAATTTTTTGGGAATGGGAAGAGGTTAAATATTACAAATTGAGAGCCTCTGGAACAGGCTGTACTTGGTGATTAAACTGACGTCCCTAAAAGGGCACAACTTTAGCTATCTAAATGAAGACTTCACCTTTGATGAAATTTTGGATCTTTCACATTGTTCTCATACTTCATGATTGTCTCTACATGCTCATATGCTTATGATGCATATATAATTTTACATGAGATGAAAACTCTGATCATGAAGCGTAATCTTCTTTCAATTACCATTTTCATGCTTTCGTGTGAATACTAAAGTGGCAGTACCCCAGCGTGCAAACAATGTGCACCGAAGGTATAACATAATATTCTCATAACTGTTACAACGCTTTGAAATCCACAATTAAGCAGAGTATTGAAATTGCCTTTTCTCAAGCTATGAATGACTACCAAAAGCCTTGCGAAGAAGCTCCGCCACTCGTTGAATAGAGCACGCTCCGTCTTTGATGATTTGGGCAGTTAGGGGTGATTGAATGCATACTGATGTATCCAGCTGCTGCTTATATCCTTTCAGAAGGATCTGACACTGTTTACCGACTCCATAGAGATGAAAGGTTTGGTGAGCCTGGATTAATGATCCGAATCAACATCCACATACTCAGAGCAGCTCTAATCACTGCGCTACACTTACCTCTTATATGATGGTATTGAGCGAAAAAGTACTGCCACACGTTCGATTTGTTTGATAATCATTGGAATTACAGGGTAAATGTATTCATATGGTGATACGTAGATAGTTAGATAAAATTCTACCTTGCTTAAGGTACTTTTCACAAAGTTTTCCGACAACGGCTGCTCCGATACTGTCACCATGAACGTTTACAGTAGTGCGAATTCTGTCTAAGAAGAAATCGACAGGAAATATCAAAATGAATAAATTTGATGGCAATCCGATTGCAATCAGCACCATAATCATCGTCACTATTCCTGAAAACACGCTTACTAGTTGCCTTTTTGGCATAATGCGAAATATTCAGTAAAATTCATAGACTAATAACACCAACCTGCTTGAGGAATTCCAGCTGCTCCGATGCTTGCAAGCGTTGCAGTGAGACTGTAAAGTGGGTATTGTGGTTGGACAATATTTTTCACTTCACACTTTTAGGAAGTTTCATGCACTTTATTAGAGCAGTGTTATTTCACATTTGCAGAGCATCAAACAGATTTGAACTTTATGTGGTACTTCAATATAGACGTCTTATCATTGCATTCCAATTTCCTGCACCTTTCAAGTAGTCATCGCTAGTGAAGCATCCGAAAAAAGGAGTAAAACAGCTTGCTCTAATTGAACTCTACATCTCAGAACTGTGCTGCAGCTGAGTAGTACCAATTAAGCAAATTGCAAGGTAATAGTGAAATAGAATCAGATCCAGTTCAACGATTAGAAGGAGAAGAAGCCAAGCTAATTCGCAGAATTTCAGGCTAAAACTCTTAAGAAAATCATTATTAGTTGAGGTAAAAATCGCACCTTCGAGAAACGTCAGTATTTCAAAATTCCCTCATGAGAGGGCGGATTGAAAACCGATCTCACTGTTTGGTAACAAAAATTTTATAGGAGTGATAGTAGCTGAAATTCGAAAGCTGAGACATCGGACTACAGCCTCACTTTGCCGGTTTTCGAAAAAGCCTTTTAACGTTGTTACACAAAGAGATTTCTTGCGCTGCAGACTCGCGTATTTCTCGCCGGACAGAGCTCTTTTTTTGGGCTGTTAGTAATCATTCGATAGCATAATCGTTGCTGATTCCAGCACTGTGCTTATACCCTGAACAGACAGTTTCTCCACAAGCAGCAGGTAAAATAAGTTGAATTTAGATGCGTGAGCAATAGAGTCTCTCGCCAAATCACGTTCTGTGCGTGAGGCGGCCAAGTGAGCTGCCGACGCAACACTGTTTTCACGTTCACATGCCGAAAAAATCAATGATCATCGCGTCATCGAACGTGGGCTGCCTCAGCCAGGTGCACCTGAATTGGCCAAAGATTCCTTTGATTGCCAGATGAGATTTTAATGTATTTTACCTGCTGCGTTTCACAGAAACGTTCTTTACAAATATGAGCACAACGTTGGAATCGCAGCGATTTGGCTATCGAATAGTTAGTACTAATTCAAAGAAAAAACTTCGTCCGGCAAGAAATATGAGCCTTTGCAACACAAGAAATCTCTCCCTGCAACAACGTCAAAAAAAGGTTTGTCGAAAGCCGGCAAACTGGGGCTATAGCTTAATGTCTCAGCTATCGAATGATTACTAACATTCCTATGAGAAGTTTTCTCAGCTCTAATGAGATCAGTTTTTATTTGTCTCCTCAAAACCGCAAAAAACCTTTACGAGAAGTGAAAAAGTCCTTTTGCTACCTGACGAGAATAACTTGTCCCATTGAAAGATCTAACCCAACGCACTGGGAAATGTAAATAGCGGCAACGGCTTCGTATAGTGCTGTGCCGTCCATATTTCTGGAAAACTTGTGATTCTTTAAAGAGTATTGTCGTAAAATCTGACTTTTAATCTTTGGTTTTTGTATGGCAAGAGTTTGCACAATAACAAAAGTACATCCGGAAGCTTCATCTATTCCTGATGGAGATATATTATAGTTAATATTTATATTAAGACTATGACTCGTTATATTATTGTTTACACGAGACATCTGTTGTGTGAATCTGAGCACTTTCAACATTGCCGCATTCATTCTTCCAAATATCCTCAAATTTCACGTGTGTGGCTTTGTCACCTTATTGAATATTTCCTCTTTTTTGCAAATGTTGTAGAATGCTGATCGTACTAAATCTCCATGCAGTCGTGTAGATATTCGAGCTAAGTGTTCACACGTGACTGCACCAAATCGTTACTGAAGGATCGCAAAGCAACAAACTTCTTGATAGCCTGCATCACTAACCACTCCAATATCCTTGCTTATACACACAACACACACACATACTACGCACACATACACACATACACACATACATATACATGCACACATACACACACAGACACACACACACACACACACACACACACACACACACACACACACACACACACACACACACACACACACACACACACACACACACAAGCAAATGCTTTGCGTATACACGCACCATCACAAACACCAGGCAAACGCACATAACGCCTAAATGTGTTGGAGACATAGAGAAGAATTGCGACGACTATCAAACGTAATGGAGGAGCGTTTTATTCCGTTAGTCGATCAATATTGTCCTATTAAATTAAGGATTTGCTGCTTTTCGAATGAATCGTATAGCGATCAAATGCTATCAAAAATTCTTATACTAGCGAAAATATAAGTATCAAGTGAACTGTACATGGTAGCTCCTAGCGGAAGCACGAATCGTGCTACTCTGGGATCCACGCCATTATTTTCTTCCGCGCACTTTATTGAGAGTGGTAAAGTAGCCGAGCTGAAGAAATACAATCATTATTGCTGAAAAGTAACAAGATGTCCTAGAAATATAAATTTCTTCGATCAGACGAATGGGTTGTGGTTTGCGTTCCTCATCTAAGTTTCCTACAAAAATTGTATAATCAGTAGGTTGTGCAAAAAGTTTGTACCGTTCTGACTTTTTGATATGATTTTTCCAATACTTTGTACCAAACAAAAGACAGAGTTAGTAATCACAGCATCTCCAGCAAACTCGGAAACTCTCGACCACTTTTTGAGTAATAGATCAATGCCTCGACTGTCGACTGCTGTCCTTTCTGCAACTGTATCATCGCCTCAAGCTCCATTAATATTGTGCGCCGTTCACTAGCATTTTCCCCTCAGCGTCTTTCGTGCATGAGTAGCAAGTGAATTTGCGTCCACGACAGCTCCATCTTATATGAAGTATAGACAAGTCCTATACCAAAAGTTTTTATGAAAATGTACAATTGAGCAATACTAATATCATGCAATATCAAAAATCATGTCAAAAATCCAAGCGGCACAATTTTTTCACACAATCTGTTGGAGTCCTTCTACACTCAAAATAATAAATGAATAAATAAAAACCTAGAACTTGTTGCCAGAGCTGTCAAGAGTGCTTGTGCCATTCCGTATACATATTTAATTGGATTCCTTCTGGCTAACTGAATTAGCAACTAAACAACAATCTTCAGTAAGATTTTGCTAAAAGTGATCCATACCGTTATCATAAGGATAGGCAGCACTACGAAACCATGAATAAACAGTCCGATTAGAACGGTTATCATGTAGCCCATGAGCCTTTGCACTTCTTTTCCGGGATCTTTCATGCCAACAATTTGTGCGGCAATCAAAAACGTGATACCGATCGGTGAATACCTAAACGCGTGAAGACAAACTAATTCCAATCTGTGAAGCTTAATTTCTGATTAATTTGCTGAGATAAGTGGTGTTTTGTATCATGAGAACATAGAACATTACAAGTTTTCCCTCCCCATATGAGAATAGAAAAAATAAAATGAATGAATTGAAAGTATTGAGTGATTCCGTTTCTGGCACGTATTTGATTCCAATTCCCAACGGAAAGAACCTTTAGGCTTTTATGTTGATGTTTTCTGACTAAGCGAATCCAGTCTCTTCCACAATTCTACAATAACTGTGTGCAGCTCTAACTTTTTCTTTAGAATACAGTATTGACAACACATCGGCTACCGTGGTCCAAGCAAGTGTTTACTTACTGTAGCGCACAGATCACAAACTTTTGATTTTACAGCAAGTGATTCACATAATTGCATAGTCCTTTAAGACCTACCAGATGACAAGTGAGATGAGCTTCATGCTGACTGCCTCTAGACTCTTGAAGAAGGCTTTTAAAGGAACACCCTCTTCTCCAATATAGCCGATGGTGATTCCGAGTGCTACGCTGAACATCACCAAGCCGAGTATATTCATTCCGTCAGACGACATCCGCTCGGGAAGCTCAGTGAATATCTTTCGATCTTCTGAAATACTTGATGCAGCTCTATTCGCACTTTATGCTTAGTACGCTATAAAAATTCTGTTCATTTATCAAATCTTCCGCTCCTTAGGGTTGATACTAAGTCGTCAAATGAATTCGCCACATGAGAGTTTAGTTTTTGACGTAACTATACGAATGTGAAGATATTGCAACTTAGTAACTCACTATTATAGAGATGTATAGGCCAAAAAAATTATTGACGCCGTTTGAAAAAATAGTGAATTGTGGCATTGAAACAAAAGAAACATCAGAAGGTGTTTATAGTAAGGTTTATACGTTTCCCGTAGTGATAACAGACCAGAGCTCATCTTCAGTACAGAATCTGCGTTCATTGACTGGCTTCCATTGAAAAATTTCAAACACATTTTGTGCGATCGAAACGTTGCTTCCACAAGATTCTCAGGAAACAGGCTCCTGAAAAGACTATTTGTGAATAGGGATATTTCAGTTATATAGGTGCACTTCACCGCGCGTACTTTACGAGATCGAGTATAGTGTCCATCGCATTCGAAATACATGGGACTTTATTGACCTCACCAACGAATTCTTCAATGTTAGTGCTAGTCCATTTCCCAGGTTGTATCAGCACCACTAGGACGATACCTTAATAGGCGTGTTAACACGTAATCCTCATGTTTTTCTTTTGCTTTTGATGGCTTCGGAAAGCTTTATGAATTCTATATCAAACAAATATACAAGCAATTTACAGCCACAAGTATGTCAGATGTGCTGAATATCTGTGATTTCTATTAACCGCGATTGAATTCTAGCATCATGGAATATCAAATAGCAAATCTGTAACTCCACATTAGTTTCCCGAATCATCATTTCATAGCTCTATGAAAATGTAAGACAAATGGATTTGTAAGTGCGATGAAATAAATTTAGATGGGACAGTATATTGCACGTAGAACAGTGCGCATTCCAAAAATTCATACCAACTCAAAGTCGCACTTTCAACTGCGTCACCTCTTGCTCAGCCGATCGTCTGTGACTTGATCGGGCGCCCAGAAAACAAAGTGTTCCTGACGATACACTTTGTAATAATACGAAAATCCGATCGCAATTCAGCACAATTCTCACAGGTGTACGCCCTCACGTTTTTGATAGTTTCCACGCGATTCTTACTGCCATCTTAAAATCCTCGCCGCTGTGCCTTGATGTCCTATGCGCACCTAAAGGAGTACTTGCCTAACTTTTAGACTTAATATCTAAGTGCACTTCTATGCAGACACGAAGTGGTCCATCTGTTTTATTTAGTCTGAACACGCGCTGTCTTCGTCTCTACCAGTGAAGCATATTACGCAATCCTCTGTCCAACACAGACGGACATGCGAAAGGTTTCAAATCAATCTACGACGTATTGTGTTGACCAAAATTTCTCTAACGCGTGCAGAGTTTTTCACGTCACTGTTCTTTAACACCTCTTATCAGTGGAGGTTACTTCATTTGCGTTGTAGAGTAGTTTTAGGGTGTTCTCACTGCGATCTGGAGTAACATTCTCCTTTTTAGATTGATGCCAGTGGCTGTTCCTTCTAAACCATTTCTGATAACTATTTGCCGTGTTGATTGAAGTAACTTGTTTCTCTCCTCTTCTGCAGTACAAACACTTGTGGCTATTTAATAGATGTTTCTTACCGGTGCACTTCCATATTCAAAGGGTGAAAAGAAGGGTAGTGCACTTTTAAATTTTTATTACTATCCTTTGATACCATTTCGTAATGTAACCATTCCCAAAAAGGCGTATTTGAACGTTCAGAACGTTCAAGAAAGAGAGCCAGCCCTTTTAGATTTCTCTAGTGTGAACTTGATATATTCCAACTGTTGACCTCACCGTTTACACATTTCCATCCCTTCTTGGGTAGGGCAGATGACAAACGCTAATCTATGTATCTACAGTAAAGTAATGGATTACGACTAAGAATTGGAGATTCCGACTTAGACATGAAGGGAATGAGGGACATATGAATATTCGACCTCATTCAGTGGACAGGAACTTTTCATAGGAGTGTTAGCGCTCGTTCGAACGTTGAAATCCCTTGCTATAGTTATACTTAGCTAATTTTTCGATCACCCTTTTATAACGCTGTAAAACACAGGATAAAATCATGTTCCACAAGTGCATAATCTTGCCGTAGAGAGTTTTTTAGATTGTTATTAATCATTCCATAGCGTAAGTTTCCACAATTAAAACACTGTGTTTATTTTCTAAAAAGACCGCTTCATTGGAGTGCAGCAGGGAAAATAAAATTGAATTCGCACGCGCGAGCAAGTGGACATTGGCTAACTCACGAGCGGCTGGGTGAGGCAACAAGGTGGGTCGGAGCTATGATTGATCGATTTTCGACCGGCCATATGAAAATGCGGTCTTTGTCATTCAACTGGAGTTGTTTCTCCGCTTTGAAAGAGAAATTCCAGATAAAGTGCATGACTCTGCATCTGATAAAGAAGACTTTACATACTTCCATTTTTCCATGAATACGGATAAATAAATGATCATCATGATCACTTTGATGTGATTCAGGCGACCAGAACGTCCTAACTGCTTCCAGCAGTGACTTGATTACATTCAGATGCTACAATATTTTCCCTACAAGCTCATATGCTTGAGAATTGATTGATCGTCGCGTGAGCCCACCTTCCACCTCACCTAGCGGTAAGTGAATTTGCCGAAGACCACTTGCTTGCGCATGCGGATTCAATCCTACTTTTTTGCTGTACTGCAGAAGAACGGTCTTTTAAAAAACGAACATAGCATTGGAATCGCTGAAGCTTACGCTGTCGAGCGAATACTACTAGTTTTAAAAAAAAGTTTTGTTCTGCGCGAAACATGGGCGTGTGAAACATAATCTTATCCTGAACCTTACATTCTTATAAAAGGTACTTTTAGAAACTGCCATGTGCAGCTTTGACCAGAGATTTGAGCTTTCGAATTATTACCAACACCCTTACGAAATTTCCTTTCCAGCGGCTGAGGTTCCGTTGTAATCGAAAAGAACCTCATTTCCTCCACCTAACAATAGAATAGCTCAGATGTTCCCTCGAAAGGTCAAAATTGTTGTGTCAACAAACAGTTCATGTATATTTTCTTTTCCAAAACCAAATAGCAAAAATACTCTAGGCCATTATTTTTTCTCTCATTCTTCACATATGAAACAGTACTTATCAAGAACATGTCCAGAACGTCTAGAAATGCGCACACAGGATAAGGGGAAAGAAAAGAATAGCTAAACTTGGCAGGAGAATTGCTTATTTCTAATGGCTACGAAATATCAACCACTCCGATAGATTCATTAGGTAAAAGTAGGCCCCAAAATAACAATATTGCACAGCTAACATGATCGCTTTCAAATTGCCATTTATAAAAGCTCTTTAGAGCTCTCAGCGTTGATCAATCTCTGAGTGATGCGCCATGCATTCGTCTTCGACTGTTAACTTCATTTAAGGTGATTGGATGCATATCTGGCCTTTACAATGACTCACGGTAGTCTCTCGCTGTGCCAAGTCAATGCTGCTTATCCTCCCAGACAAGTCTGAGACCAGTCTGGTACCAATTTACCGACTCCGCACGGATGGATGGCTTGGTGAGCCATGAGCGCGAGATCGAACCATTGACCTCGTGTGCGAAGCAGAGCACCTTTAACTATTGCGCCACATGCGCTCATCTGCTATTTATATCGGACAAAATGAGTAGCTTAGTTGAGAGGTGCTTGAAAAAATACGGTCTTCTAATGTCTGTCGCAGTTGCCAAACTCGATCGGTTGTGCAACTCAGAGGACTGGGCACTGTGCCCAAACGGAATGGAAGGGAATTATACGAGATCGGGTGTAATATATTTAATAACATCTACGACACACGGAGAAGAATATATAGGCGAAACGGGTAGATCACTTTTCATTCCTTAATAAAAGAACATCTAGGTAGTAAATCTAATATCCAAGATAACAAGCCTCTAGGATTACATAGGGCACGAAATCACAACAATAACGATTTTGCTGTGACTGCCACGATACTAGCGTAAGATTCAAAAACTAAGGACGAATTCGTCACCATCACAAGAGACCTCGCGCCTTTTCTTCAAATGATTTTTTGAGCTGACCTAGAAGATAAAAAGAAGATTCTCCTGTTTGTTTAAATAGTCTCATATAGCGTACATCCAAGCTTAGAAGAAGACGGGTCGCTGAAACGTCAGCCGAACTACTGCTGCTGGAGCACATCACTTGAAGAAACTACCGTCACTTCTCATCTCTCATCGACGCAGTGATCCGTCCATTTGAGCCATTGATGTTTCGTTGACGATATCGTACTTATAACATCAAGCATCAGCTAGGAAGACCGAATACTGACCGATTTTATCAACTCCTGTGGGAAGATTAATCCTCGACTGAATGTAACGAAAACGATACTTATGATGACATAAAGGGATTTGTATGCCCATACAGCTTAACAAAATGATTATCTCCTAATGCTCCAGTCAAGTCTTTCTGGGTCGTGAAATCATCATAATTAACGACCTAGCCCCAGAGTCGAATATGAGCAAGCAAGCAGCCTGGGGAACATTTAGGAGCATCAAGGATTTGGTAAAGAGGATGGAAAACATCTGCCTCCGTGCCCACCTTTTCGACTCTGCGCTTAATCCTGATATAACGTATGCATCAAAAACTTGATCGCTACATGAGCAGGATAAAAGACCACCTGGAGTTTTTGAACTTGCACTCTAAAGGTCGATCACAGAAGTATCCCTTATCTTGCAGATAAGAGAAAGGATCCAAAGTTTTGACCTAAGCCAACGATCGAAGATTGAAAATGCCGTTCTACTCGCCAGGCTCTGGAAGATAAGGAAGGCCGCACATGCAATACGCTTCAACGCTAACGGATGGACGACTGCTGTTGCTGACTGCATTCCTCGCTATGCCAAGTGATAGAGAGAAAAAGCATCGATCCAACAATCCGATTTTTTCACGAGAAGCCCATAAAAAAGATATATTACCCAACTCATACCTAGACTGAATAACACCCACTGGGCTACATTTGCACGCGACTGAAGCAATACTGGCGCCTGCTCAAATCTCTTGACGATCAACGGGACGGCGGGTGATACGAAATACTAATCGAGTAATTAGATATGACGTACTACGTCTTGACCCTGTAGAAAACGAAATTTCTGGAACGTTAGACATTCATTTTCAAGAGAGAGATACCAACATCGTGTAAGTTTTATTTAAAGAAAAGGGCAAAGTCTTCTCTTGTCTTTGTTGGACACCACAATTGCCTAACAAGTATTACTTCATATGGCACAGCTTTTTAGCGCTCTGGCCGTACACTTGTCGTTAAGGCCAATAATATAATTTCTGACATCCTGGCATCTGAGGCGTCGTTATTGATGTTTGATCGTGGGCAAAGCGCGCAACAAACCTCTTAGTGCTGCTCACTAATAGCGAGGGCCTTTTTAATCCATCAAATTGTCTTGTTCAATTCAAATGACTCGCCATGGTGACTGCTCTATCCACATACGTATAAGTATCAAATCAGAAACAAATCTAAATAAATTTATGGAATCTGTATGCACCAAAATCCATTTTGAGATTGAACGAGATTGTTCACATGCATCATCAAGAGCAGCTCGCTCGCTACTTATTCACATAAACCTGTTCTGACATGTCGTGCGGCACTATCACTCCTTCCACTCATTTTGATATTTCACAGTCCCACCAGCGAATGACTGGTGCTTGATTCTCGGCTGCTAGGGGAGATTCTGCATTCTTCGAAACCTGGAATGCTGGTTCAGCATGAGCGCTCTCGAACTTGAGATAACTGTGCTCGAATGTTACTCGTTGTTCACCACAGATGACACCTCTTATGTTGATAACAGAGAAATTGACAGCCTTGCAATCGAGTTTTGACAAACAACCATTTTCATGAATACAGTGAATCCTGTGATCAGTGAAGCAATTTGTCAAGGTCATCAAACGGAGCGAATGATATTGCTCTGTGATAAAGTTTTCTAGAAAAGCTTATGTGTAGCGTATGGTCTACAGGCTTGTGATAGCTCTACCGCAATTTGCTCGAATGTGATCAAAATTGTGCAAATGGATGTGTTTGCGATACTTGATAGTTTTGCAACCAAATCGCCATTTCGTGCTGAATTCCTTTACTGTTTCAATATGGTCCAATTGATTCCACAATAATGTGAATTAAGGATCTAACAGGTGACGTAATGAAGTGAGTCAGATTTTTGGTCGTCTCCCGACCAAGTACTTCGTCCTTGGCAATCTTGCATAGAGGAATGAATTGTGGTAGATGAAAAGATCGTAATAAAAGTCTTGGATGATTTTCGACACGGTTCGTGAGAATTCCACCTAAATGCTAAGGGGTGACCTTTTCAAACTTATAATTTGTGAAGCTCCTCTAGAGTGGCTCCGAATTTCAGCAATTGATACAGCTTATGTTACAAATAATAATTCTACCTTCTTGAGATTTTCCTTTAGCGATTAACCTCAGATCTTTGTATTCGTATTCAGCTGCGGGTTGTATCACATAAAACAGTTGACTATTTTTGGCGATAGTCGTCGCTTGACGACTTTCATGCGCACGATTTTCAAGTAATTTACAGATGCTATATAAAACTCAGACCAGATGTTATTCTCATCGTCGTTGTCAACAGTGGTGTTTTGTGAGATTCAATACGAAAGTGAAGGAACGCAGTTAGAAACGGACCTGAGGTTCGCTCCTTAAATGTTTCCACATTTCCAAATATTCGAAATACAAAGCTAGTAAATCAGGAAATAAATGACGCTCTGAGAATTACGTTTATAGCTTTAGGACATAAGTTACAATAATTAGAAGTAAACTGCGCTTTGCTACGGTGTCTTTTATTACGAAGTGGGATCAATTATACTATACGTTAGAAAAAATCTCTAGTCTTGCGAAATTCTATGTTTTACTTGGGCAAATGTAGAACAGTGATTGAAAGTGCCGTGTAGTATGCACATAGTTTCGATCTCGAAACTTGGATAACGCAGATCTTCACCGCCTTAGGTTTTTCAGTTGACTCAAACTCTACTAGGACAAAAAGACCATCTTGGCTCCTGGCCACTACATGAACGAAAGAATCATTCAATCGTCTTCTGACGTTTGTTGGTGCTAAACGCGTAACGAATCTCAGAAGTGTTGAACATATGAGCTTTTATAGAAGAGTGGCCTTGTCCATCATAATGTAGTCATATAGCCTCATCTTGTTGATTGAGTAGTCCAGAGACAGGTGTGAAGCTCTGAGACCTACGATAGACCTCTGATGACAACGTTAGAGCTGAAGCTCTGTTGACAACGCTAGAGCTGAAGCTGTGCATGACAGCTTTATAGTATAGGGTATGGTAGTGTTGTGTCTCTGTGATATTTCCCCAAATGCATACGAAATACAACTACGAGACTGCGCTGAAATAAGAGGGAATCTCGATTCTCCTATGAGCTTCGAACCCACAATTACCCTTTCCGGAGGCTTACATGTTCCCACTGTGGCGCCATTGCTGTTGCTTGCCTTCTTCTCAGTTGTATTTTTAGTCCTACAGGTGCAATAAGCAAACATCTGCCAGAGTAAATGATCTGAAGAGCACAATTTTCCATTGGTACTATTGAAGTGAAGCTGATGAGCGCATATGGCGAAGTGGTGAGAGGTGCTCTGCGTCGCGCACGAGGTCAATGACACGATCTCGCGCTCATAACTCACCAAGCCATCCATTCCTCGGGATCGGTAAATTGGTAGCAGACTGGGCTCAGACTTATCTGGGAGGACAAGCAGCACTGACTCGGTTCAGCGGGAAGCCACCGCGAGTCATTGTAGAGGCCTGATATGCATTTAATCACCTCAAACGGAATTAAAAATTGAGCACGAATGTATGGTGCATCTCTCAGGGCTCTCAGGGATTGATCACCGTGGAGCTGCATTTGAAATCACAACGTTCAACTTTTATACACTGCCTCATCTTTTTTATGACAGGGTACATATGGAATGTTTCGCTGGATGTCATGACTTTATGTTGAATAGTAGTGTCCCTACTAACTGAAGCAAAGCACTTTCCAATGCAAAGTTGTGTTAACAAGGGCACCGATTTGGACAACTGTTCTCCTATTGAACGTTTGTAAAAGGTTCCTGATCAGTAATCAAAAGCTACAGAATTTATCAGCAATTTTTTGTCACATTATACCATTTCGCCTGAATATTTTTGGGTTGTTGATGCATATATTTATCAAAAATTTTGAAATACCTAAAACAACGGCCATCATTGTTGTGATGAAGTAGTAGATGAGAGAAATCATTCCGAGTTTACCCGCTGTGTGCGAATCGACGGAAGCCAAGCTTGAGCTTAAATGATAATGGTGAAATAGTCGTGCATCAGAAGACTATGACCTTTGTAATATTCGATCAAAGTACAAACAGATTTTCTCAACTACTCCAAATTAGAATATGTCATGCTGGATTGCAAGGCTTGTAGTGAACTCCCGGGTTCAATTTGAGTTCTGTATAGGCGTTGTTAGTCGCTATGATTAACGTGTTTATCGACAGCTGTATACTTGTGAACCAAGTAATGGGCAGATTGCCTATCAACGTAACCCAATTGAGTCTTCTAGGAAAATAAAAGGAGCACAAATGTTAATCGGTATAAGGTAGAAATGTCTCCACAAATTTGTGTCTACTCAAGGAAAAAGCATTAACAATTTAGACTTCTGTTTCGAAGCAATTCGCTATGTCACATAGCTTTGCTCGAAAAGTTCACTTCTTCACAGGGTATGATTTTTATCCAAAACTTTGGCGGTAAACATCAAGAGAATACAAAAAAATCTTTTAGTCATAGATATCGTGATAGTTTCGATGAAGTCTCAATGATGGCATGACGTGAAGTCAATCATCCTGCTGTAAGTATGAGATAAGTATCATAATAAGTTTAATAAACAGTGCCAAGTTGGCTTTTCAATGTCTATTGATAATCTCTTCACCACTTGAATTGATGAGTGAATGAGAATGAGTGCTAAAAGAGACGAGGTTTTGGGAAACTATATATGCATATGAAATATACATATGCTTAAGTTTTCGAGAAATTGACAACACAAGTTTAGAACTTGCCTGAAAATACTAATAATATCAAAAATGATGCCTTTTTTGGATTTTGACAAAGATTCGGTTCTTCCCCATTATCTAGGAACAAATGAAAAATTGACCCCTCTCGGTAGAGAAGAGGTTATTATAGGAGTGTTAGCAATCATTCGAACTCTCAAATCTCTTGCTAGTGCAGCATGTGGCTGGCTTTTCAAAAAACCTTTCTATAACGCTGTAAAGACCGAAGCAAAATTATGTTTAATATGACCATGCGCTTTTTTTCTTCCTTATCTCGCTGATATTTCATTGGACACAACTCCTTTCTTAGACTGATAGTAGTGTTTCAATAGTACAAATTTCGAAAGACTCAAAAATTTGTTTGCTTTTTGGAATAACTCTTTTAATAGCGCTGTAGACGAAAGAAAACATTTGTGTTTACACCTCGTCGGCCAAAGACTTTTCTTTAGACTAGTAAGCCTGCGATACCGTAAAATTCAAGGATTTCAACGATGTGCTTATGTTCTTATAAGACAATTTCTTTGCAATGTAGCAAGGAAATAAGAATGATTTGCATACGCGATCATGTGTTCTTTGGTCAATTCACGGGTCGCTGAGTAAGGCAACAAAAGGGGCTGCCTCGATGACCGATCGATTTTTTCAAATCAAGAAGCGATGTTTGTTACTCACTTAGGAATTGATTCTCCACTCTAAAGGAAACTCCAGGTTAAACGTCTGGCTCCGGTACAACAATATTCTCGCTACGTGTTCAAGTGCTTCCGTGCTTCCAGCGAAGTAGTGATTATATTGCGCAGCCGATATGAAACATAATTTTGTTTTAAAATTTTACAGCGTTATAACACAATCTTCCCAGAAAACCGATCACATACGGCTTCAACCAGAGATTCATGCTTTTAAATGGTACTTAACACTCTTGTGAAAAGTTCTTGCTCTGCGAATGGGTTTGAATATTTATTTGTTCTTGAATAATGGAAAAGAACCATAATTTTTACGTAAGAACAGCAGTCGCAATTGAACGAGTTTTCGACGAGTAGCTTTAGTTGATTTGTTGCTTGGTTGGCCTTTGATTCTCAGCATTGACGATTTTGACGTGCTCCGAACACGCCAGTATTGTAGGAAGGACTTTGCTGTATCGCTCTATATGAATGTTACTATTTACTACATGTACCTTACGGTATGTGACCACTGTACAACCACGGTGCCATGTGCACTGTGAAGGGTTTTACATAATTATGCCGTGACTACGATATTGTTGGTACCAGCACATTTCATACTGACTGTGATTCATTGAGGCGATTAGTGATACAGAAAGAGCCTGCTAGATTACCAAATAATGAACTCGTTCACAAAGAAGTTCTTGCACATTTCAAAAGCAAAATAGAGCTTTCCTCCCTGCTCCCATCACATTAGCAGTTTGGGATGAATTATTGGCTGGTACATGGAAGAATGACAAGGCGATCAGCGCATCAAAACACACTATCTCAAAGTAAATGACTCCTTATATCACCATGGTTCTCTAGTTAAGCAGTAGCATTTCAATTTTTGGCCTTTCGGTCGCCATATCAACTTATTTAGAGAGCAGTTGAACAACTTTAGTGGAGTTCAAATATCAAGCCCAGTCATTCTGAAGAGCCAAGCTTTTCTACTTTGACACCTCACGATTAAACTTACATGGCATGGCAAATAGCGGTTTCATCGTTTTAATTGATTTCCAACTCTCTGAAATCAACATAGAGAACCTGGGCTGTTTTGAGTGCTTATATTCTTGATTACGTCACGGTTATTGACTTAAGTTAAAATCATGGTCGTTGTCCTCTGTGCACTACACACACTGAAACACTTTTTCAAACATTTCACTTGTCGTTTCTGGTCTTGCTTGAGGATTCCGTCTTTATTTATGAACGCCGTAAAATAATTGTCGAGTTGACTCTTTTTACAATCTTGAAGGTTGCTGTGTTGAGGCGTACCCGAATGCTTGCAAGGGAGAGTTTAATGAGGGTTTCAGTCAGCGCGTTGCTTCCTGATGGTCTGTATCCATAGTCTACCCTTACTAGAGTATTCGGTGCCTGTTCAAGAATCGCTGTAGAGTTTTATGAAGGACACTCCCTAGGTGGCACTCAATAGTATTTCTCACCTCTTTGTAAAAGATAGGCAGATTAAACGATATCACAGCTGCAAGAGCGAAATTATTCCAGAGCATGACTTTATAACCTCACCTAGATAGCGATTGTTTCGCGCCATTTGAGCTGAATAATCGTCACTCCAAATACCAATTCCAGCAGTTCGTCTTTTTTCTCTTATTGTGTTGATGAATTGGTCGCCACTTAGGTCAATTTTAGAATAACTTTATTAGACGTAGGATTTAGTTCCTATTCAGTTTCCATCTAATAAAATTTTCACCGAATCACTCAATAAACAAACAATAGCTGCGAGACAGATGATTTGTTTATGACTGCACAAAAGAAGGAAAGATTCGGAAATTTAGGCTTTAATAATATACTTCACCAGATAAGTGAAGGATTATAACGGGAAATTTTGAAGCGAATGTCACCCTTTCTTAATTGATTTCAAATTGAATGGCTCACTGAGCTTTCTAGGTTTCCTGGATTTGTCTTAAAGACTAAGAAATATTCTGAAGAAGAGAGTTCTCATTTGTCGTGTTATGCGTAGTAGGTCTCACATCTTAGGAGGTGAAAATGTCTAACATTAGTTGTTCGAACTTTTTTTCAACCATGACTGGAATTATTCGACTTTTTATTTCGGATATAGAACTACTCTACCAAATAAGTAGATATCATGAAAATATCCACTTGTCTTTTCGCCAAAAGTTAAGGCATTGAAGTGTTGGAGACTCAAGTAATGTGTTAGTAACCTTGCTTTGGAATAACGGAAGAATTCAAGAGGACACAATGACTTCTGCATGATGATATTAACCGAAAGTCTCATTCCTAAAAGATTGATTTTGGTTTCTGATTTTATACAAATGCAGAATTTCCTTCAAGTATAGTTGCTGCGTGTATTTGAACAAATTCTGAAAGAAACGTCTACTAAAACGATAATTTTCTACCTTTCTTAAAAATATTGATTCGAAATCAGAGTTAAAGTTTCTAAAAAACGAAGATACTGTGGTGGTGACTAGTGGTGAAGAAAGCTGTTGTGATGCCGCTGATGTTGATGTAGGCGTTGTCATGTGGAAAAATCCCTCTAACGAGGGTGTTTCTAATTGCTTTACTATTACTCAAAAATTTGAAACGGAATTACTTTTTTGTTGAATACCGTTTCCCGCTCCCAAATGGGTTTTACGCAGTTAAAATAAAGGATTTGTAAAAAATTTGATCGTCCTTTACGTCTATCCACACCTATATTTGAAAAAACGTATTATCAAATATTCTTTTCTGACGTTTTATTAATCATTCGGTAGCTTGAATCTCGAGAATTGACCGGCGCATTTTATTTTCCAAACGGTTTATTTATATGCTGTGTAAGTAGAAAATGAAGTTTTAGCACTCGAGCATCATTTGCTGGACACAGTTTATCATTCGTACATTCAATAATCATTTCATATACAAATTTCAACGACTTTGATGATATGAGTGGTTTTTGTAAAGGACTTTTCAGTGCGTTCTTACACCTAAAGGAATATTAAGTTTCGCGCTCGCCATCGTCTCGACCGCGCGGTGCAATTCACATGTGGCTTACGATGAGCGCCGAGTGCAAAACGCAATATCCTTTTAGCTCCAACAACACATCAAAGAGTCTTTTGTAAAAACCAAGCACACTATTGAAGTTGCTGAGATTTGTGCTATCGAATGCCTATTGAAAGTCTGAATGAAAAGCCATGCCCAGCGGTGGGGATTCAAATGTGCAACACAATTCAACTCTTGATGTCATGGCGAGCTAAGAGATTTCCTTTCAAAAAACAGTCATCAAAACTTAGGCTATCGACTGGTTATAGAAGGCGGTAGCTTGAAGCCAAAACTGCAAAATCCATCCACATATCGGCGCAGGATGTGCACCGCATGTGAATTGCAATAGTAATTTCAATGTTGCGGACAATAAAAAGTTATTTTGAAAAACCAAAAATGTTGAATTTTCCAAGGTAGAGCAGTGCTTAGCAAGAAATGCTTGAGTATAGAATAAAACTTTATTTCCACCGTTGCAGCGTAGAATAAAATATAATATATCGCTAAAATTTTTTAGATTTGAGCTATCGAATGACTACCGAAACGTCTGGAAGGAGCGAAAAAAAAAACGTTTTTTTAGAGATGAGTGCGAGTAGGGGAAAAGTACCATTTATTCAAACAAATTTACACCGTCGTCTTATTTATCGTAGCCTTGCTATCATTCAACTTTCTACAACATTTATGAAATGTATGACCAAAGCCATCACTTACATAATGCTGGACATTATAAGCGGAAGAATGAGCATTTTGAGCATTTGGACGAAGACGTCACCAGGAAAGCGTAGATAACTAAGTTGGCGCTTGCTCCATTTCACTTCAGGATCACGAAGTGTCACTCCCGTCACTATACCAGCCACTACGCCAGCCACCGTAAAAATCAATAAGATGTTCTCCTTTGCTATTTTCACCATCTGAAGATTAAAAATGCTTCTATTGTGAATCAGTGAACGACAATCAACACGACCATACACTGTAAAGGACATTATTCTATTACTATGATCACAAAAGAAACAAGAGAGTCTATTGACAAGATTTAAACTCCAGTTATAATCATCTAGTGTTTCAAGCATTCCAATTCGATTGCCTAATTTGCATATTGAAACATGTTCACGTCACAATTTTGGTGATATCGCATTGTGACATAAACCCTAATTTATGTGATGTGAAACTAGGAAAAGTCATAAATCTAAGTAAAAATCTAGTAGGAATGGGATTATTTGAGTCAAAAAAGAGCTTTCACCAAAAGGGACCGTTTTCGCAACAACACAGTGAACACTATGGAAAAAAGCAGAGCGCTTATCTTTAACATTTTTATTGCCCAATGTGAGCACTTGCTCATACTTACACTTCACACTTAGTCGACGATCTAAACTCAGCGCTTCATTTTTTGACGAGTAGAAAAGAAGGATGTCACAAAGTCACTGGACAAGAAGACTATTGGCACCTGAACTATTGCTTCCTCAAAAATGAAGCATTTTGTTCTTGGCACGGATCGTGCACTACGAATCAATGCTACACGCGCTAGTTTTATTCGAGACAAAAGTGTCTTTTGCTGATGTATATGAATTTCCATGGAACAGAATCCCCTCAAAGTCTTGCGCTAATGAGGAAATACTCAGAAACGAGAATGCTAGGTACTGAGCCTGTCAACTATACGGTGGCCTCTCTAAGAAGCTCGAACTAGGTCCACGTTGCTTTCCATCTTTTGTACCTTCGCTCTTCACCTATGAGAATTGAATGGTGAGCAAAAATGCGACTTCAAATAATAATTGAACTCGTGTTTCACCTATACCTAGGGTGAGTGCTATCACTGCACCACCGAGACCACCGCTTTGCTACCACTCCATTTTGATATATCTCTATCGTAGCAATGGGCCACCAACTTTCAACAGCTTTGGTACGATAAACGCTTGCAGCATTAAAGTCAGTTTTAACTAACAGCCACAGCGTATATTTCTTGAGGATTTCTTTTGCTCTTACTACTTTCTCGCAGTTGCCCACACCACTCAGATCTCTTAGATGTATCTGAAACATCATAACCTTGCGAGAAAGCAGTAAAAAGCGAAACTTGAAAACGGTATACTCGCTCTTCAGGTCGGTGTCAGTGTCTCGAAGTTCACATGGTAGGTGCCTATGATTACCAGAGCATTTATTTTGATTCGCCTAATAATTACTGTGGACACTGAACTCGGATCATTGCAGTTTTGACGAACGCTGAAGGAGGCTATTTGGTTAACGCTTGGTGCCGCTTAGGTAATTCACCTTCTAGCATATTTGGCTAGAAGCATGTTAATTTTATTCCGAGTGTAAGAATGGACGATTATTGTGGAAACAAAATTTTTTTTCAAACGCAGTCGAGTAAGAACACATCTTGATACGAACTACCAGATGAGGTCGTCTCGTTCCATCTACAAGATTCGGTCTGCAAAAGACTTAGTGCTGGATGGAGCTATTTTAATCGTATTATACTCTTCTCCACTCGACTTAACTCAAAGCAAGGGTTAAATGTGAGTTCGCGCTGAGAATTCTTCTCGTTTTGTCGACTTTGCCGCGGCACTTCTTGTTTGTCTCGCCGTCATAACATTTGTCACATATAATGTTTAATCGACCCATTAGAAGCGTTTTTTCCTGGTTTCAGCTATGATTTTCACTTTAGAAGTAGTCTAATTTTGTATGAGCTTAGATTGGCTTGCCGTTCGTATAATTTTTATATCGTGGCAGAAGTTGGTGTTAGGCTCATATGGCTTGTGCATGAGTGTCGACGGCTGAATTTGTTGATATTCCAGACGCATTAGTGTTCCATTATTGAAACGAGAATCAGCTCAATTTTATTACTATAAGACTCATAAAAAACATTAAATGTTATCAAATGCAACGGCCAATTCTATGAGCAAATCCAAAGTCCATTGTGAATGACGGATACGAGAAAGAAAATTGAATGGAGGAAGTGTTGGGATTCGTGCAAAATATTACATAGTGTTATGTAGATAAAAAGGCAAAAAAATTTTTTTCTTTTCGGCACTGAGTAAAAATAACGACGTCATCGCCGTTGGCATTGCGTTCTTTAGCTCTCGACTAAACATTCTCAACTGCCTCTAAAAAGTTACAATCAAATTGGAAATTCCATTCACAAGCACTACTCACAAAACTGAGGAACGATTATAAATAGGAATCAATCAGGCTTTGTTATGTAGTCAGTAGAAAGGGCAAAATCACTGAGAATTGAGTTCACTAAATTTTCATCAAATCTGAATTTGGAACACATTGTTACGGAGAATAGTATAATTTAGAAATTTCAGCTGCGAATTAAGCAGCAGTGTGGGGGTTTTGAGGCATTTAAAGAAAGCTTATTGGCTCAAAATTGCCCTTTCAAACGAGAAGTTGGTAATTACCTACGTTTTGTCTGATCGTTGAAATGCTAGAGTCCCCGTTCTAATAATAAGGGGGCCAAATGGATTAGCAGGACAAGGAAGAACTTTTCAAAACAGGTTCATCTATACTGATAGCTTTTCCACCATCTTGCGTCTAAATTGAATTAAGTTTTATTGATGACAGGAGGTTAGAATCAGCGTGGAATCAAAAGAAGCTCTTCAAATGTTGAATTGGTTTTTCACATATTCTAGGATTGAAACAGAAGTGACATGATCTATGAGAGATCCTTGCGACAACAAAATGCCTCCATTCAAAATTCACTGCAGCCGACTACCTTTTACAAGGATGCTCGAAAGTTGTGGGCTGCTACATCTTACAGTGTTTGGCGTCGCTTATCATTGACAGGCACATTAGAGGACTTTTTCAAAATTCCACTCCCATATTAGAAAGTAAAACTTTGCAAAGGTCTAGCAGTCGCACATGTTCTATACGTCATTCCAGCTCACAAACTCTAAATGTCTAATCTTTTTGCTGCATTTGCGCTGTGGTACGATGCTTCCAAAACACCTAAGAGGTTTGAGTGCTAATCTATTCAAATCAATTTGTATACAATATAATCTCGCCACTTTATTAACGAGTAAGCTTATATTTAAATCTGTTTTGAGGCGCTGCAATATACCAAAAACATTTGTACACATTTAGCAGAGGCTGAATTCTTTGCCGGCAATTTATCGTGAAAATGAAACATTGTAGACGAATCTCATGAAATGTCAAGGAGTGTCACTCATATTGAACAATCAAGAAATCACTCGTGACCTATCTAAAATTGATCACCATGACAATCCTTCCAAGCAGAAAAAAAAACTCAGAAGAAGAAGTTTGACTATTTTGGTCACGAGTGCAAAAAACAACCTGAGCATTTGAAATGCTCTACGAATCTTTCCAAATCCTTCCATTACTTTTGATGAGTAAAGGCTATTGCTTCGTAAGATTTTCCTTTTATGCTACCTATCTTTCACATAATTGTGATGAACTTGGTTTTTCTTCCATTCGAGTCGTTATCTCACATTATCCACAAAGGTCAACTTTTGCGTGTGGGTGCTATTGATACATGAGGATTTTGCCTTTGTCATGAATGTCGTTAATGCTGGCTGACTCGATTCTCCTTGGAGTTCGTTCTGAGATCCCGAAAGAGCGTGATCACTTCCCTACTAGACTTGCACGGATCAAGCTTTTTCAGACAGCTCTGATATCAAATCCCAAACCGTGGAGGGGGGGAGAAATCGTAGTGGAGCCAGTCTGCTTCCGAACAATCACAACAATCACCGTGTTCGTGATAGTCGAGATTATTACCATTGTGCTACTTGCACTTGCGTATAAAATCTACGAGCATCACTGAAATGACTTGAAACTTATCGAAAATTGCATTTTACTCCATTTACTCCCCATTAACACTGAACATTATTTCAAGCCTGTACCATGAAAATCGAAGCCACGCAGATGAAACATCGTGTAGGCTCATGAAGTCATCATCACCCATCACATTACTCACCAAATCGAATCATGAGAGAACAGAAAAGTAAATAGGAGCT